>MU182661.1:100744-134044 GCA_016904865.1 Pissodes strobi | reverse complement strand
AAAGGGGAAGACAAGGTTGCTTTACATTTACTCCAGACATATTTACCCTGTCCTCAATCAAAACTTTTCAATTTCCGTTATATGGTTTGATGTTTGAAACTCTAAATAAGACTAATATTTTGACGTCTTTGACCAGTAGCCAGTAGGTAATAAAAGTGTGACCAACTTGTCTGATAGTAGTTTTAGAGAGTAAGGAGGATTTTTATCAAAGTGATCAAAAATAATCTTTGGATCCCAAATAGCATTATGTCGAGGGTTCTGGGGCCTTAACCTCATTCCGCATTTCACAGACAGCAAAGATACGGAACCAATTTAGAATAGATTTCTGCAACATAAGAGGCCTAAATACAAACATAAATTCGGTACACCAACATCTACAAGCAAATAGAACACACATACTAGCCCTTACAGAACACAAGCATGTTCTACAACAACAGTAAACTATCCCTATCCTGTTTACGACTTACACACCCAATTTAGACATAAGTTCGGAATATGCTTTTTTGTCCGAAGCGACCTTTCATGTCATCGCGAGGAAACACTCCAACCGAACAACCTTGATGTCATGTGGCTCAAGTTCACCGCGAAGGGATTAACCAAGTTCATATGCTGTCTCTATCGCCCTCCAAGCGATATAGCTTACCAAAGATTTTTTACAACTCTAGCTACCACTTTTGACTCAATACAGATCGATCACCCCAATTCAGAAATAATCGTTCTGGGAGATTTCAATGCCCACCGTACCAACTGGCTCACACATCACAACAAGACCGACAACGAAGGTCTAGAAGCTGAAGCAATTGCCATCAGCTGTGGGCTTACGCAATTTGTGGACGAACCAACTCGAATCTCACAGAGGGGCGAATTCGCCGCCCTCCTGGATCTTTTTCTAACCACCAATCCTGACGAGTACACACTTACAGTTGGTCCGCCATTAGGTACTTCCGACCACAAAGTTATGACAACGGTTTGTGAATTGCCACTTCTACAGAAGGACCCACCTTTGCCTCACAAAATCTGGAATCACAATTCTGCAAACTGGGACGATCTAAGGGAGTTCTACCTAGATTTTCCTTGGCTCGACGTCTGCTTTGGCACTTATGACTCGTCAGTCTTCTGCGAAGAGATTACGCAAGTAATCTCCTCAGAAATGGAAGCATTCATCCCAAATTTCATCAAGTTACCGTCAAAACGAAAGCCCTGATTCGACAGAAGATGCGAAAGAGCTGTAGCTAGGAAACAGCAAGCCTACAAATACTGGCAGCAAAATCAGATCGCTGAAAATCTCAATTATTTTCTCGAAGCGAGAAGTAAATTCAAACGTGTGATCGACGAAACTAAGGACAAACACAACAAAGGATCAGGAATAAACTTTTGCGCCAGGAATTTCTGGTCAGTAGCAAACGCAGTAAGTAGTAAGTTTACAAAATCGTCTCTCCCACGGCGACTATAGTCAATGAAAAAGCAAAAATGCTCGCCAAAATGGTTTCATCGCACTCTACCTTAGACGTTCCCCAAGGCAAGGCTCTCCCCACCATATCGAACATCAACACTACCATGGCAGAAATCAAGTTTCATCACCGTGATATTCGTAAAATCCTTAAAGAACTAGATACGCAAAAGCCATAGGGACCGGTCGGAATACCGGCCATTGTGGTAAAGAACTGCGCGAACGAACTAACACCAGTTTTTTCCAGAATTTTTTCTCTGTTTTACCGAAAAGGGATTTACACTTCTTCTTGGAAAGTCGCTCGAGTACACCCTGCTCCAAAAAAAGACAAGAAAACCACACCTCAAACTATCGGCCATTTGCCTTGCTTCCAATAATCTTCAAAGACATGGAACGTATAGTCAACCAGCAACTACTCAAGTACCTCGAGAACAATAGAATGATCAGCGATAATCAATACGGGTTTCGCAAAGAGAGATCGACAGGAGATAATTGGCCTATGTCACTCATATATGGAGTAGGGCAATTGAGAACTACGGAGAGTCTCGATCGATTGCGTTAGATATTTCGAAGGCATTCAACAGAGTTTGACATGACGAATTGCTCAACAAACTGCCTTCCTTCGGACAGCCTGCTGCTGACTTGCCAGTTTCCTTCAGAACTGATCTCTGCACGTTGCAATTGATGGACACATCTCACACACATTCACCAATAATGCGGGCGTGCCTCAGGGCGCAATACTTTCACCAACTCTGTTTCTCATCTATATTAATGACCCGCTGACCGAAACGAATAATCATGTTTACTGTTTTGCAGATGACAGTGCTCTGGTTTTCCCATTTAGATCAGAAAAATCTTTAACAGCGACTGAGACTTATCATCGCAGACAGGAGCATATTACAGCAATTAATCAAGACCTGGAGAAAGATCAAACTTGGGGCGACAGCAATTTGGTCCAGTTCAATGCAGCAAAGACCCAAGCAGCCACGTTTACCACGAGGGCTAATACGTCGGGCCCTGACATCATAATGGTAGGATCGACCATTCCTTCATCCTCGTCAATAGGACTACTGGGTGTCTCAGTCAACAGAAATATGTCTTGGCATGACAACGTTGCTAACATCGCAAAATCAGCCTCCCAGAAGCTTGGTGCGCTATTTCGCAACAAAAAACTGTATACATCGCAGCAGTTGCTTTTGCTCTACAAAGCGCAAATAAGACCGTGTTTAGAATATTGCTCACACATCTGGGGTGCCGCACCAAAGCACATCCTTAAGCTGCTGGTTTCCATTCAGAAGAGAGCTGTGCGTCTTATCGGCGATCCGGAGTTTTACCCGGAGACTGGATAGTCTGGAACACCGCAGGCATGTGGCCGAGATGTTGCTGTTTTACAGATACTTTCACGCAGATGTTCACATGATTTGGCCCGCCACATTCCGCCCCTGGCAACGCCTGTCAGATAGTCACGATAGACGGCAAGCGCGCACTAGTTCCTGGTACAACTGGAAATATCTAAAAAATCGCTTTACAAGAACTCCTTTGTTTGGCGCATGGTACAAAGGTTATTCTTTGTATCATGTGTCTGGCGCACTGCATCACTATGGAACTCACGCAGTACATCTGTTTCCCCCTAATTACAACCTACAACTATTCAAGAACGGTGTCAATCAACATCGTCGCACACACACCGCTCGTCTAGCGCCATAGAATCTCCCTTTAGTGTCCTTGGCTGCCATAAAAAATGACAGTCAGATAATCCGGCACAAGAAGAGAAAGGATTGCGTTATTTTGATGAAAACTTAGTGAGCCGAAGTTGGACCACTCTTTTCAACTAATTTAAAATACTTGTTTCTTGTTGATAATTTGGTACTTTTAGCCCCTGTCCTAGATCTATACAAAGCGAATTAGTAGAATAATTTTAAACCAAACGACTGACATGTTCAATTTCTGTAGAGTGAGACTGCCGCACAATAGATACTAGGCGGCCAAAAATATTTTTCGCAAAATTTAATTTAAAAATTGAAAAAGTTGGTCATAGTAAATTTAAGTATTTAATTTATAGTAAAAATTTACCAAATCAAAAGGAAAAAACAATGCTTACATGTACAGGGTGTCCAGTATAAAAGGATGTACATGGTGATATTGGAAACCTGGAGATACAAAGCCGGTTAAATAGAAGAAAAGTTGCATACGTGTACTAAAAATAATCCAGTTTTATGTCGACCGTTTTGTAAATATAGGGTGGAAAACAAATTTTTGCATTTGTGAAAAGTCACAATAATCTTGTAATCAAATTTTAAAGATGTGAGTAAGAAGTTATTGTGATTTCCAAAATAAAGCATATTTGCGGTTCTCACCCTGTATATACGTAATGGTCGACATTTCAAATAACACAAGCCTGGGCTATTTTTGGGCAAACAATTACGCAACTTTCTCTTTCATTTAAGCAACTTAGTATCTCCAAAAACGGTTTCCAACATCTCCATTAAAGCCCATGTACATAATTTTGTACTAGACTGTATAGAAAATAGGATATACTTTTAAAATTTTTTATATAATTTATTAGATCCTATTAAAATTTAAATGCGCAGTACATAAAGACGGGTGTTTGTTTACATCTCACATCTTTAATATACACATAAAATGAATAATTAAGAATAGAATAGATTTACCAACATCATGTATTTTTTCTCATAATATAGATTGGCTAATGTACCAAACTAAAGGAAATTTTAAGATACTATTTACTTAACAAATAATTTCGAAAATATAAATGATTATAAATATCTATTCAACAATACAAATCACTCTGTAACTAAGACTAGATGCTCATGCGATGCAAAAACATGATGTAAACAAAAGTGAGCAATAACCAAAGCCGTTTATTATTTTGTTATATGCAAGAACAGTTTTATTTAAGTTAAGAAATATTAGTTAGTGTTTTATTATTAATTTGGAAAGCAATCAGTCACCATCCATTTCGGAATAAAATTCTGAGTGATCCAATAGGGATAAAACTTCTGATGACAGTTTTTGCGAAGAAAATTTTAAAATTTTACGTTTTTTTGCAATTACCGGATCTGAGAATATCATTAACATGTTAAATAAATCCAAATTAATGTTAATCAAAACTATAACCACATGTACTTTTAACAAAAAAGTTAATTTACACATTTTATTTAAGATTAACGCAGAAAACCAAATATATATTCATTGGAACTCATTGCTACAAAAGTGACATTAAGTAACAGAGTCGCGGGTGGTCGCAGACCATTTCTGCATCTGCAGTGATCCCAGCAGGAAGGTTCGATACGTTGAAAAAAATATAAACCTTTAATAATCCCTTTTTAGGAGTATTATTCTCAGTAAATGTTAAAAATTAGGGAAAAATTCCGAAGATATTTAAAATTATTGTAAAACTCAAAGATTGCAAGATATACATGATAGCCGTTTATTTGTTTAGTTGATAGAGTACCTACATAATTTCTTGAAAATAAGCTTAAACCAATGTAAAAAGTGAGCCTTATGTGATGTAGTGGTGTTCTGAACATTTCAGCGAAATGCGATTGTCTTCATTTTACGATGTAACTACCCGACTAGAATCATTTTTACAAATATCTAGATATGTTTTAGCGATAAACAATTCTTATAGCATAATTTTTTCAGAATGCTATATTTTGAAAAAAATTTGTATTGCTGAGACTACTGTGATGTCTGTCGCATGCAAAATGTTTAACTGAAAGAAGTGGGATTACTTACTGAACTCGTCCTGGAAACTACTATCCTCCTGAAACGATATCATACCGTCATCTTCGACTTCCACAAAGGCATAATAGATGTGGGTCAAAATTCCAGGATGAAAGTGTTCAGTCGGTATGATGACTCTTGCCGTTCCGACCCAAAAATAGCCACCAATAATTTCTAAAAAAGTGTATTATTATACAGGGTTTCAAATTAGAGCACTAGATTTCTAAGCAAAAAGTATGTCGAAAACTTCAGATATATTCATAGACTAATCTGCCTGGTTTATTATATAGGAAGTCTTATTTAAGTATGTGGCCAAACCTCAGGAGGTGACTCTTTGAGTGATTTTAAGACGAAAAGTTTATAAAGGGATGGCTAACGGTCTGGAATAAAATTTATAACTTTTGAGCAAGCAATACTTTCAAAAAACGCTGAAACACTGTAACTGATTTTGAGTTTTTCACCTTTTTTCGGTTAAATAAAAAAAAATTTCCAACCCCCTAACTTCCAGTTATCCCAACTTTTTTTTTCCAAATGGAAACCTATGTCTTGGGGGGCTCGTTGAAAAGCTCATGAAAAATGGAATCAAGCCATAGGTAAACAAGTTTTATGTTTGCAATAACTAGGATTTTAGGGCCTTATAACATAACTACTATAGTGAGGGACTGTTGGGAAAAATTAATAGTAGATAAAGAATTTGAACCATTATTATTGTTGCTAGAGCAAAAAATCAGCCAATTTGAACCATTATTAATGTTGCTAGAGCAAAAATAAGGTATTTGTGTGTCTTTTTTCATCTACCAGGCTGTTCAGGCTAATTGGTTACTTTAGTTGTAAATCGGAAGTCTGAATATTAGTATATCGTGTCAAAAACCAAAATTTTAAAATCACAATGGTATTTTCCGAAAGGCAGCGTACCGAAATTTTGATACTACTTGGATGTGGAGACAAACTAAGAAGTCAACGTGAAGAGTGTGATTTATTTAATGCAAAATATCCCGAAAACCAAATCTCACAAGGGACAGTTCGTAAAATATTTCAAAAAATTTGAGGAACACGATACAGTACGGGATTTGCTCAAATCTGGTCGGACAACTGCTTTGGATGAGGATAAAAAATTAAACATATCATTAGAAATTGCTGAAAATCCTCATACTTCAACGGTTTCATTGGCTCGTAGTCAGGATATTCATCGAACTACAATTCGAAGGTTTTTAGAAAAAAATAAATATCATCCGTATAAGGTATGCCTTGTTTAAGCGCTATTGAAAGACGATTATAATAGGCGTTTGGAAATTTGTGAGGAAATGATCAGACGGTGTGACAACAATGACTTTCCACTGGATATATTTTTTTCGGATGAGGCTAAGTTCTATTTAAATGGAGTAGTTAATAGGCACAATTATCGCTTTTGGTCTCAGGAAAATCCACACTGGATATAAGAAGCACATACACAGCGTCCTCAAAAAGTTAATGCATGGGCACGTATTATCAACAATAGAATTTTTGGTCTATTTTTTTTTTAAGAAAACCTTACGGCCGAACGCTACCTAGACTTCCTAACATTCGAACTGATACCTGCGCTAGCTCAGATTTTTCCTCATAGAATAGATCCAGATATACATGATGAAAGAATTTGGTTCCGATAAGATGGCGCTCCTCCACATTTTGGTGTTAATGCTCGCAGGTACTTACATCAAATGTTTCCAAATCGTTGGATTGGGAGACTCAGTACAATTGAATGACCACCAAGGAGGATCTGGACTTAACGCCACTAGATTACTTTCTTTGGGGATATTTGAAAGAAAGAGTTTATTAGGGTAGACCGGACAATATTGAAGATCTAAAGCGCAAAATCACTGCGGAGATACGTAATACACCACCTGAAGTGATTCGTAATGCTGTGGACGGCTTTTACTATCGCCTAGGAGAATGTCAGGCAGGAAATCAAGGATATTTTCAGCATTTGCGGCATTAAATCACATGTGAACCGAATTTAATAAAGTTTAATGTTATAAAAACGTTTTGATTTATAAATTAAAAAAAAACTGGTTATTGCAAACATAAAACTTGTTTATTTGGTATGGCTGTATTCCATTTTTCATGTGTTTTTCAACGATCCCCCACAAGACATAGGTTTCCATTTGAAAAAAAGGTTGGGGTAACTGGGGATTAGTGGGTTGGGCTTTTTTTATTTAAACAAAAAATGTGAAAAAAAAATCAAAATCAGTTACCGTGTTTCAGCGTTTTTTGAAAACATTGCTTGCTCAGAAAATATGAATTTTATTCCATACCTTTGGCCATCCCTGTATAAGGATAGGTCCGGGAATGCATTCATTCCAAAATACAGGACGTTCAAGTTTTAGAAAAAAAATGGTAGTGTACAATAATACAGCGTGTTAAGCATTTCTGATAAAAAATTTTATTATAAAATATCTTGAAAATGCTTAGATATTGTATTTGGGCACACCTTATGAAGACGTATTTCACATATGATTATATCTTTTGCCTCTACCAGTGGCGTGCAGAGAGCCAACATAATACGCGCTTTTATAGAAAAGTTTTATAACTGCTTCTGTTTTAGATGTCAAAACTATGCAAAAGCAGTTTCTTGTGTTTTTTTTTATTAGAGTGAGCCGCTTCTGGGCAATTTCAAAAATCTATTTTACTGCACGCCTCTGACTCTTAGTTGGTAAAAGTTAAAAGCATATTGAATATTTAAAAACGTAATAAGTCTTGCTTTGAGTGAATCTTCATCAAAAGATGCACGGTATTCAAAACCATTTTTTGGCATCCTGTATAGTGTAAAGAAGTCGTTGAGGACATATACTTAAAAATACTTTTCGATATAGATTCACTCAGAGAATACATACATACCTAGCACGTTTTTGATTATTTAAACTGGTTTTAACTTTTATAAATAGAGACAGAGGCGTAGAATAAAAGTTTTTAAACTTTTTTTAGAATCCGCTCATTTTAGCAAAAATTTAATTTTGATATAGGTTTCAGATTTTTTTTCTTGGAAAACGCTCTTTGTACCCTATTCATCGAGAAATTTAATTTTTGATAGTACGAATTTCGAAAATGGTTATATCTAAACTACAGGCCAAATGAACTACACTGTGTACAGTTTGAATAAAAAACCAATCTTACAGGTTTTGAATATTAAGTAAGTAGTCACAATGGGTTGTTCTGTTTATTTTTTTCACCCAAATGACGTAGTAGTGCCAAATGAAAAACGAATTTTTTCAAAAATTTAAAAAATATATTTTATCCATTGCAAAATACGATTCTCACAGCAATTTTATTTGATTTTTATAATCTTATATTATACAGAACCACACAGCTAGGTTTATACAGAAATTTAATTTTAGTGGTGTTCTGGCAAATAAAAAATATAAGTTGATTTTAATTTTCTACTAATAGTCTAAGATCCGGTATTAGAAATATATACCCTCATCTGTTATTTGACGATGACAAAGATTATTATTAGTTAAGTGAAATATAGATTGATAAATCGCAAATGGGTTGCTTAGCTAAATCGCGTGCCGATGACGTTATACAGGGTGAAACAAATTCGCGTCTCACTATTGGGGTCTCGTAAACAGTAAAAGATCCAGCAAAGTTTAAATTAGGACAAAGTTGCGCAATTTAGTGCCCAGTAGTTTGACATTTTGAAGTTTGAGATATCTCGAGTACTTCCGAAGATATCAGCGAAAAACGAAATTTTCGATTTTTGTTTTAATTTTTTTCTGACGTTATTTTTGGAAATATCACAAAAATATTAACACTTTCTAGATGAACTAGGGTCTAGCCTAAGATGTCAGTTTTCTAAATCAACGTTTCGATTTCTCAGAACCCTCATCAAGTCATTTTTTTTTAAATACCGAGCTGTAGTTTTTATCAATTTTTTTGCATATTTAGGAGGTAATTTGGTAAAATTCAAAAATCCATATTTTTAAATAGTAGGCGTTACTAACAAAATTACCGGAGGTTTTTTTTTTTAAATTTGAGATAACTGTTAGTATTGTTTGCCTACAAGTTAAAAATATCTGGTGATGGATTTTACGAAATTACCCCCTAAATATGCAAAAAAAAATTTTAAAATTACAGGTCCGTATTTAAAAAAATTGACCTGATTATGGTTCTGAGAAATCGAGACTTTGAGTTAGAAAACTGACAACATCCTAGGATAGATCGTTAAAAAGTGCCTCCAGAAAGTGTCATTATTTTTTGATATTTCCAAAAATAACGCCACAAAATATTAAAACCCAAATTGGAAATTTTCGGTTAGTTTGGGTTAGTTACAGCAAAGTTTAAATTGGGGCAAAGTTGCGTAACTTAGTGCCCAGTATTTTGACATTTTGATATTTGAGATATCTCGAGTACTTCCGGAGATATCCGAGAAATCTCCGGATGTACTCGAGAAAACTCAAATATCAAAATGTCAAAATACTGGGCACTAAACTGCGCAACTTTGCCCCAATTTAAACTTTGCTGTATCTTACCGTTTACGAGATCCCAATAGTGAGAAGCGAATTCATGTATAATACAAATTCTAATTAACCTTTTTGGAACAACTTCCCCGATTTGTTATTCAAAAAAAAACGAGCATTAGCTGAGAGAAAGTGACTCAAGGAATTGGAGAAATATGGGTTGCTTACTTTCAGCACAACTATGAAGTTGCTAGGTTTAAACAGGTGAGCAAACGTTATTAATATACCCTCATCAGTTATTTAATCGAATTTTTCATGAAATGAAAACTTATTTTATTGCCTGCCCAGCAGTATTAGGTTGCCTTGGCAAAAGTTTGTCACATCCATGGTTGCTTAGATTTTAGATGTTAGGTTTTGACCGCGGGCGTGGAGAGTGACGGGGATCCAGAGACGCAGGTGTGCGCCAGGCACCTGCTGACTGAAAGAGAGGAGGACATGCTCCTTACTCCGTGTGATATTCTCACGTACACCATTCTTGAAAATATCGATCTTGGCGAAAAATTACACAGTTAATGTAATATATTAAATTGGCTTGATGATGGTTCTGAGAAATCGAAACGATGACTTAGAAAACTGACAATATCTTAGGGTTGACCGTTAAAAAGTGCCTCTCGAAAATGTTTGCTTCACCCTGTATAATGGCATCGGCACGCGATTTAGTTACACAACCCATTTGCGATTTATCAATCTATATATAATCTAACATATAATCTTTGTCATCGTCAAATAACAGAGGTAGGGTATATATTTCTAATACCGGATCTTGCACTATAATGAAACTACGTGTGATGGCGAATGGGCGTCGCTTACAATCTTTGTCAACTGTCAATGATGACATGTACTTACTATGTCAAATAAAAATAAAATTAATGAAAAAAAAAATTAACGGAATTCTAAAACATCATCCCCAAAACAACTAGGTAGTTATGTTATTGTTACTGTAATTTGATTTGATTGAATAAGGATATTTCTACTAGCTTACCACAATGGTTCGGTTTGGTCAGTTAGGTTCATGACGTCATGGTCTACTCTAAGGTAAGAAGAGTGACGTGGAGTAACTATTCAATCCAAGCTAATTAGTAGCTCTCTCGTCTCTATCTTTTTCGCTCTCCGCTTATCTCACAGGAAATTAGGAATTATAAATTTAATTTGTGTACATCTGAGTTAACCCGCCTATTTAAAATATTATTTCATTAGACCTGATACATTCAATTTTGAGACACCCTATATATGGATGTAAAGAAAGAAAAAGAGAAAAACAAGTCATAAATATAAGTCGGGTTTTGGGAAGTTTTTTTTGGAAGAGATCCGAAAGCGTGTCGCTCGAGAACGGGGATAGATAGTCAAAAGCCGGCACAGTATACGGTTTATTTTGGTGAATTGTTTTGCTTCTGTGTTTTAACATGTCGTTACAGCTCAGTAAAATGAAATTTTTAATATTGTTATTAAAATAATTTTAAACAAGTATTTCTTCTTTCTCATGCATAATTCATATTTGATGGCATAACATGTGTACATATTTAATGAAATCGTTTTATGCTGTGAACAACACTGCTTTAAATGAAAACAGAAAATGTATTATTTGCTGTCTTTTCGTGCTAGGATTTTAATTTTAGTGTGACTGAGAGTGTACGCAAGAGACTTAATGAATCTACTAACCGTTTCCAACCCTGACGGGAGAATATCCTAGTTATAAATGTAATGATCATTCTAGAGATATTGGCCCAAATTGCAACTAAATAGCTGGGTAGCCTCCGTAATCCAGGACCTCAGTACCTTCCAGCGGCGTCTGGCTAACTAACAACAACCCCTTCAGTTTTAAATGTATTGTTACAAGTGTGGAACTATTAATTGTGGCGCGGGAGAGAGTAATTTAATTAATTATTATACTAATAAAGGATATACGGCATAATTCAGTTTAGGAATTTAGATCGAGGATTTCTATGCCGTACCCTTTCCCCTAGTGAATTCCAGGCTGAGTCCGACAAGTAGTCTCTAATAAATTAGGTGTATTAGGAATCTGTGTTTTAATTTACATGGCGCACCTTTCCCTCAAATTTCCCGAATTTTGTTACCGTCGCGTCGGACGCATTATGAGTAAGTAAAATTGTGCAAGATATAATATAGTTCGCCCAGCCGTTTTTGACCCTCGAAACGGATGCAATTTCAAGCGTTTCGAGGTCAACAACGGCTTGGCGAACTATAATAACACAACGTAGGAATTGGTTATATTTTTCAACTATTTAAAGGCACGGCTTATCTTATCCAACTAGGTTGAACTGACCCGGGTAGGTTATACTACGCATCTTCTTACATTTTGATAGTAATAAGTTTTTTTAGGCAGAAAGAAAATACTTAGAATTGAGTAGATTCTAGTTTCAAAATGTTACCGTTTAAATGACACCAATTTACCTACCTATTCACTAGATAAGCAGGTAGTTAGCTGGTTTAGTTTATTTGGTTGGTGGTGAACCACTATAGCATGTTGTGGTAACTTCGAGGAAATATCCTTAAAATGGTTAGTTTTTAAAATGATACTTCTCTATAGGCGCGATTATATTATATCACAGGCTAGAAAGCTGGTGAACGTGATACGCGGACGCGATCGTTGGCGTTGGTTACAAAAATGCGTTATAGAACCAAACATACAAAATTTGTGTGCCGTAAAAGTAATTTTCGCATATCACAGTTAGAATAGCATGAGTGATACGCGACTTTGTGCCTTATTGCATCACATAATATAGCTACGGGATATCGCTCGGAACTCTATCGAGATCAATTACCTTTTACCGGCGTGCGCCATTTCTTTAATAAAGATGAGTACAAAACACTACATAAGACAATACAGAGGAAAATTAAAGCAGCAAAAGAAGAATACCTAGTTGCTCAATGTGAGGAAATAGAAGTACTAGAAAGGACATTTGAGAGCTTTCACATGCACAAAAGGATAAAGAAAATGGCTGGATGCAACAGGGTCAAGGCAGCTAGTAATATTATCAAGGATGCAAATGGACGTATAATAACTGACGTGGAAGACAAACTTGAAAGGTGGAAAGCATACCTGTCAGAACTCTTCGATGATGAAAGACCTCCAAAACCGGGTTTAGAATCAAGCAATATGCACCTAAAAATATTAAAAGCAGAAATAGTATATGCTCTGGAAACTATGAAATCTGGGAAAGGTGCTGGTCCTGATCAGATATCCATAGAGCTTATCAAACTCTTTGATGATGATGTGATTGATATCCTGCTGAACATTTTTAATCGTATTTATGATAAGGGAGAAATTCCTAAACAATGGATAACATCCACTTTTGTGCTCGTACCCAAGAAACCAAATCCAAGGGGATGCTCGGATTACCGAACCATCGCATTTAATATTATGGGCCACACTTGTTCCTGAAGATCATCCAGAAAAGAATTTACAGGAGAC
Source organism: Pissodes strobi (assembly GCA_016904865.1). Lineage (NCBI taxonomy): Eukaryota > Metazoa > Arthropoda > Insecta > Coleoptera > Curculionidae > Pissodes > Pissodes strobi. Next base: position 120,921 of record MU182661.1, on the reverse strand, counting down.
TCGAGGAGGACATACACCTCTTGGTTTATATCAAGATAGCGCTGGAAAAGAACGTTAATCCCGAAAAGCGCCTCTCGTGTTCCAAGACATGACAAAATACGTCGGATTCCCTGGACCGATAGAATTACTAATGCCTAAGTGCCGAACCGGATGCAGAAGGAGTGCGAAATAGTTAACACCATAAAAAAGAGAAAACTTCAATATCTCAGTAAAAACATTGACTCAGACGATGTTAGAATATTTAGTAATCTATATTGGGGCTAAAAAGCTAATACAATGGTAGAAAACCAACCAACTCAAGAAATGGATATTCGTCGTGGTGTGAGACAAGGTTGCATCCTATCGCCACTTCTCTTTAACCGATATAGCGAAGCTATTTTTAGGGAAACCTTAGAAGTCAGTGGAAATAGTTATAAATGGAGAGGTGATTAATAAATATGAGATATGCTGATGACACCGCGTTGTTAACGAGCAATCTTGAAGACACGCAGCACCTTTTGGAAAAATTAAATGAGCGATGTAATGAATACGGACTAAAAATTAACTTTAAGAAAACCAAGTTGATGGTAGTTACAAAGAAAGTTCCCACAGAATCTAAACCATGTGAACCTGACGGTGGCAAACGCCATGATAGGAACTTGGGTAGAACAAACGGGTGTTCAAACAAGAGAGATAAGAACCAGGATAGAGATAGACAGAACGACACTTATAAAAATTAAAAATTTATTTACGAGTCGGGACATAAACATGGAACCTAGGAGGAGGATGCTTCGTTGTTACGTTTTTTCCGCGCTTTTGTATGGAGTTGAGGCTTGGACCCTCAAGAAAAACCACATGGACAAACTGCAGGCCTTTGAAATGTGGTGCTACCGTAGAATGTGGCGGATTCCCTGGACCGATAGAATTACTAATGCCTAAGTGCCGAACCGGATGCAGAAGGAGTGCGAAATAGTTAACACCATAAAAAAGAGAAAACTTCAATATCTGGGTCATATAATGAGAGGACAGAAATATACACTTCTACACCTGATAGTCCAAGGAAAGATTAGGGGAAGGCAGAATATTGGCAGACGCCGTGTGTCCTGGCTAGGAACCTAAGGGATTGGTTTAATTGTAACAATGTTCAACTGTTCAGAGCTGCAGTCAACAAGGTCCGGATTGCTGTGATGATAGCAAACCTCCGATAGGAGATGCACTATAAGAAGAAGAAGCCATTTCTTTAATAAAATATGAAAATTAACTATATAGTAGTTTTTACAAAAGTAAATGCGCTTGGTAATTAGATATCTATATTTTCTAACTTTTCATCTAAAACTCATGTACAGAGTGGGCTCCAATTCGAATCTATGTATGGGGAACTCGAAAACCATAAGAGATATAGTTCCTTTTATAATACGAAATTAAATTTTTCAATTTTTTTCAAATGATATTTTATCCTAACCTCAGCCTCCTCAATAGAAGGGTTTAACCAAACAAGGTCCTGGATAGAGGAAACATGTTGAGTAGCCAATCAAGACTGAATATAGGGCAGTGCATTACGTCGTATCATCTGAAGTCTAGTATATTCGTCGGGCGGTATTTTTCTAAATTAATTTTCCATGGCAACCATAAATTCAATCACTCGCTTCTGAGAACCCTGAGTCTATTTCGTCCCATAAGGCGTAATCGGATGCGGATGACTGAAATGCTTCTTGTAATTGATAGACAAAGGTCATCCCAAGTCCCAAGAAATAAAGTGACAAGTTCGGTGCCGTAATAGGGCTTCTATCGTGAACAACTCCTATGCCGAGCGTAACAGTTGCTCCTTGGAAGCACCACGAGATAATCGAAGCTCCTCCACACGCTCTAGAAAATCATTAACACTTGTCTGTCCACTAAACTTCAATTCCATCGACTTAATTTATAGAACAGTTGCAAACTTCCAATACTACTTAAATTTCGTACAAAGTGCGATCCACGTAGGGGCGAATGTTGAATTTATCTAATCCTTCAACCTTATTGACATACCCGTTACGATACAATAGCTGTTCATTTCGGTGGGCTGATTTACGTTAGCAACAGTGATCAGTCCTGCAATATAAGGCCGTACTTCAGGTACCGCAACATAGGGAGTACGAGGTAAATGACGGACATTTTCACATTGAGGCATAGCGGTTTCGGGGTAAATCATTATTCCTTGATGACGAGGATCTGCGTCGAAGACTGTGGACGATGCACGAGGTCGAGGAGACCCTTGACTAGTTTGTCTAGCACCAGACTCAAAACCCCCAACAAGATCCAACGTTTGTGCCTCTTGATCCAACAGGGCACTGGTAAAATTCGAACGACCTGCAACTGAATATCGATTAAGATTTTCTGGCTGAAGAAGTTCCGAAAATCTCCCCAAAGCACTTATCGGTGGTCGTCTCAACAATCATCTGTTCGGAAGTTCAGGACTGACAGAAGACATCGCTTGTTGGACCACAGCATCATCAGAACTAACATGAGCTCCATTCTCTGGCGAGACAGTCTTGGTTAAATACACCAAATCAAAGGCGACAGGTGTTGTTTTCATGGAAGGAAGCGTTGGCTGTTCACTATGGTCGACAGGTACATTCAGACTCAAAACCCTCAACATGATCCAAAATTTGTGCTTCTTGATCCAACAGGACACTGGTAAAATTCAAACGCCCTGCAAATGAATATCGATTAAGATTTTCTGGCTGACGAAGTTCCAAAAATCTCCCCAAAGCATTCATCAGTCAAGTGGTGGTCTCAACAATCGTCTCGCCCTCTCGGACAATCGTAGTGGTTGAGTAATTTCCGCAATTCTACCTTCATATACAAAAGCCAGGTTACCAAACATTTCAACACATCTCGCGATTAAAGCGTTTCTAAGAAGTTGTTACTGAGAGTCGACAGGAAGAATTCGACTTAATCGCCCTCGACTTAATTGCGTCTCAATATGGGTCAAAAACGTATACACACGATTTCGTTCACGTTCGCTATTTTTGTAATCAAAATTTTTAATATCGCGTTCTAATTCATAAAGTTTAGCCTTACACAAACAGAGTTCGCTATCAGTTGGAAAATTTGACGGCGTTATTAATATGAATATGTGCTTTTATTTTTTTTTAATTATTCTTTTGAATTTAACTTTAATTTTTTTTTTAATACTTATTTTGCCTTGGCGTAATTTTAAATTGTTTGTTACTTTTGAAATTTTTACAGTATATAAAAATATTTTAATTTGTTTTTTTGGGTTAAGTGGAAAATTAAATCCTTTATTTTTAATAAACCCAAATTATAGTAAAATTAAATAAACAAGTTCGTTTACTTTTTACCTCAAAGCAAAGTAAATAATTAGAAAAAAAAAATACAAATAAAACTTAAAAAAAACATAAAAAAAATAAAAACACATATTCATATTTATAAGGCACCTGAAAACGATAACAAAAATTAAAGTTTGTATTCAAAAAAAGAAATTTAATGATGATCCCTTGAAGATGAAACGTCGGATTCTAAACTGGATACCACCAGTGGTTAGAGCGGAAAATAGTAGCAATGCAAACGTACATATACAGAACATACATACTCAGAATTTTGAAAACGTTCCAAACGGCATATTGTTAGGCACCTAAAAGCGCAATTTTGCCCGAATTTGACCGACACTGTATTTTATACAGTACCTGTACACTTATAATTTAGATTAGGACAATTTTGGAACATATTTCTAAAATGAAAAAAATACTATGTATTCAAACAGTGAATTTACCCCTATACAAGGCCTCTTAAAAGTTTCGAGGAACAACGCAAATAAGTCTAAAGTGAGATGAAATAAAATAAAGTTATATAAATTTAAACATCACAAAAATTAAGATGAATAACTTAACTGAACACAAATAAAAAATGCTAAATAAAATGAAACTAAATAAATTAAAATTAAGTTATTTAAATAACCTTAAATGTAGTTAAACAAAATTCTATTTAACAAAAATCATATTCAGCACTGTTAACATATGCGAATCATGCGTAGAGCGATTTTCACTTAATTCAAGTAAAAAAAATAAAAATTAACCAATAATTAATGTCAGCTGTATGAACGCCCTAATCGCTACTTTTCATATATTGAACTATTTAAATTAAGTTGAATTAAGTCTTAAATTAAATTAAATCCCTGTATGAAACCATTTTTTTTGCTTGGTTAGGTTCGAGCTTAAGTGGGACCTTGTCTTTATAAAAGACAGGTACGTTTTTGAACGAATGAACGAAATACTGAACCACCGTGTCTAAAACTACTAGCTTTTTATTAACTAGCAAAAATAAATCAAAGCTAATCGACACTAATCTAATCCACTCAAATAATTGAAGAAAAAAAAGCCTAATCTGTTACAGCACAGTTGTAAAGTCATCAGCAAAAAAACGGGGACCTTCAAGGTCATCTCATAAAATTATAGTGTGGATTAAGCTTAATTTTGTTGTTATTTAATGTCAATTATAACAAATAGTTTGATATATGTCACTTGGGTTATAATCTACACCATCTTCTCACTCTACCTTAGACGTCCCCCATGGCAAGACTCTCCCCACCATATCGAACATCAACACTACCATGGCAGAAGTCAAATTTCATCACCGTGATATTCGAAAAATTCTTAAAAATCTAGATACGCAAAAGGCATCAGCACTGGACGGAATACCTGCCATCGTGTTAAAGAACTGCGCCAACGAACTAACACCCGTTTTTTCCAGGCTTTTTCTCTATCTTACGGAAAAGGGATTTACCCATCTTCTTGGAAAGTCGCTCGAGTGCAACCTGTTCCAAAAAAGGCAAGAAAACCACGCCCTCAAACTATCGTCCAATTGCCTTGCTTCCAATAATCTCCAAAGTCATGGAACGTGTAGTCAATCAGCAACTACTCAAGTACCCCGAGAACAACAAAATAATCAACGATAATCAATACGGCTTTCGCAAAGAGAGATCGGCAGGAGATATATTGGCCTATGTCACTCATATATGGAGTAGGGCAATTGAGAACTACGGAGAGTTTCGAGCGATTGCGTTGAATATTTCAAAGGCATTCGACAGAGTTTGGCATGACGGACTGCTCAACAAACTACTGCCCTTCGGACGGCCAGTCTCTCTCTGCAGCTGGCTTGCCAGTTTCTTTAAGAGCCGATTTCTGCACGTTGCAGTCGACGGACACATCTCGGACACATTCACCGTCAATGCGGGCGTGCCCCAGGGCGCAATACTTTCACCAACTCTGTTCCTCATCTATATTAATGACCTGCTGACCGAAACAAATAATCCTGTATACAGTTTTGCAGATGACAGTACCCTTGTCTCCCACTTTAGACCAGAAAAACCCTTACCAGCGACTGAGACTCATCACCGCAGACAGGAGCAGATTACAGCAATTAATCAAGACCTGGAGAAAGTTCAAACTTGGGGCGACCGAAATTTGGTCCAGTTCAATGCAGCAAAGACCCAAGCAGCCACGTTTATCAAGAGGGCCAATACAGCGGGCCCTGACATCATTATGACAGGGTCGACCATTCCTTCATGCTCGGCAATCGGACCGCTGGGTATCTCGGTCAACAGCAATATGTCCTGGCAGAACCACGTTGCTAACATCGCAAAATCAGCCTCCCAGAAGCTTGGTGGTGCGCTATTTCACAACAAAAAAACTCTATACACCGCAGCAGTTGCTCTTGCTCTACAAAGCGCAAATAAGACCGTGCTTAGAATATTGCTCACATATCTGGGATGCCGCACCAAAGCACACCCTAAAGCTGCTGGATTCCATTCAGAAGAGAGCTGTGCGTCTCGTCGGCGACCCGGAGTTGACCCGGAATCTAGATAGTCTGGAACACCGCAGACATGTAGCCGAGATATCTCTGTTTTACAGATACTTTCACGGCAGATGTTCCCAGGATTTGGTCCGCCTCATCCCGCCCCTGGCAGCTCCTGTCAGACAGTCACGACAGACGGCAAGAGCGCACCAGTTCGTCGTACAACACCTAGAACATCGCTTTACAAGAACTCCTTTATTTGGCGCACTGCATCACTGTGGGACTCACTCCCAGGACATCTGTTTCCCACTAATTACAACTTACAAATATTCAAGAGCCGTGTCAATCAACATCTTCGCACACACACCGCTCGTCGACCGCCATAGGGTCTCCCTTTAGTGTGTGTGCCACTGCCATGAAAAAAAAAAATCTAGACTCAAAACTTATTCCCAAACAAGGCCAGGAAAATCCTGTACAGGCCAGGTATTGAACATTGATGAACTTATAGAAGACGGTTTTGAGCGGAAAGTAATGACAGGAGTGGCATTGGTTGACCTCACAGCAGCTTATGACACCATCAATCATAAGACACCTTTGATCAAGGTATACGACATATTAACGGACTACAACCTCACCAGAACAGTCGAGTCACTATTGTGTAACAGACGCTTCTACGTCATGCTAAATGGAAAGAAAAGCAGATGGAGAACACAAAGAAATGGCTTATCACAGCTCTCTCTTTTTAACATATACACCAACGTTCAACCAATACATCCCCAAGCAAAACATTTTATATATGTTGACGACCTTGGCATTACCGTACACGGCAAAACTCACGAACAAGTGGAAATAAAAAATGATGTCCGACGACTACTACAGGCAAAACTCTCTAAAATCAAACCCTACTAAAACTCAGGTGTCGGCCTTCCATCTAAATACCTACCTGGCAAATAAAAACATGAAAGTGACCTGGGAGGGGCAAACACCAGAGCACACAAACAAACCTAGATTCCTCGGAGTTGTTATCGATCGGTCTCTCACGTACAAATACGATTGTCAAAACACCAAGTAGAAAGTCACTACCAGCAACAGCTCCTTAAAAAACTGACAGGGAGCAAGTGGGAAGCAAACCCAAAGGTTTTAGAACAACAGCTGAAGCTGTGTTTCTCGACAGCGGACTATGCATGTCCAGTATGGGGTAGATCCAAACATGCAAAACAAGTCACAACGGCATTAAATGACACCTGCCGAATAACCACCGGGAAAATAATTACCATTACTTTACTAACCAGCGGGTTTTGCATCTCCGAAAGATCAAAGACAGCTCCCAACACATGGAAAGGTTTAAACAAAAGTTTGATGATAGACACCCCTTACACCAGCTTGAGGAACTACAAGGCTCTAGCCGGTTGAAGTCCAGAAGTCGTTATATGAGGTCTGTCGACATAGAACCCCCAGAAAACTACCCTCTGCATTAAAAGCCCTCACAGGAGGTGGAACTACATTGGAAAACCGGGCATATGCTTAACCGCATGCGTACCGGCGCGGCGTTGCCGCTCTTAATTCCAACCTGGCGAAATGGGACATAAGAGAACCGGATGATGACGTTCTGTGCAGGTGCGGAGAAGTTCAGAATATGGCACATTTAACGATGTGTGAGCTGTGTCCCTTAGAATGCACTCTCGATGATTTGTAGCTCGCTAACACTGAAGCGGTTGACGTAGCCCGACTTTGGGCTGTAAACTTGTAATCGTTTGGATTCGGACATGAAAAAGTAAAGTAAATGTGTTATAATCAAAGTGATATCAATAATAATTTCAAAAAAGTATATTTTGACTGAAGAAGATGATAATCGTTGCGTAACTTTCTTGAGAGAAAATCTGTTCTAGACATCCGGCATGGCAAAATACGAAGCTGAATTTGCAGGTTCCAGTAACGCTGCGTGGCACAGCATTCAGGAGTCGGAACTGCGAAACCATTGCGCAGCTCAGAGGGTTTTTTAAGTCCGGAAAATACGATCGCTTCTCGGAGAAGAAAATTTGTGGTGATCCGTAATTTAAAACCCTACCACGATGGACGGTTGCGAGTCTATCGACCCAGACAATACGTTAAAGAGTGTAAATAGAAGTGGACTCTTTTCTGTCAACGTCTGGGCATGAATAAGTTTCAGAGGCCGTGGAGTCTGTCTCATGGTCGAAGATACAATGTTTACAGAAACATTCTAGAAAATGACATGCTTCCATCGGTGATAAATTTATATGGAGAAATTGTCGCGTTTCAACATGTAAGATTAAAACATTTTTACTTATAATTCACTTACTAAGTATTGTTTGAAATTGTTTTAGGACAACTATCCCATTCACAGAACAAGGTTGGTCGCAATTTTTTTGCAAGAACGACAAACAGGTCCTTCCGTGGCCTTCAAAGAGTCCGGATATCAATCCAATTTATGACCAAGACCATTTATTTTAAATAACTTTTGACCAATAAATTCGAATGAATTAGTCCATAAAGTTGTTGAAACGTGGGATCCAATTGCACCTGAGTACCCGGCATCACTAGTCTCATCCATGCCCAGTCGTTTAAGGGAAGTGATTGAGCGAAATAGAGCAGCAACTAGCAGCTACTGAAGTTAACTAGTTTGGTTGATATTCTAGTGCTATCCGGAACCTAGTTTTAGTCTCATTTAGGGGTTCGCGAGACCGAGGCCGAGACCTGGCAAGTCTCGGTCTTAGTCTCGAAGAAAAATTTTTGCCTCGGTCTCGGTCTCGGGTGTCAAAGCTCGAGACCGAGACCGAGACTACCTTGGTATCGGTCTCGGTCTTGTCTCGGTTTGGTCTCGGTTTAAGCAAATAAAAAGTAACTAAATAATTTACTGCTTTATTTCGTTAATAACACAAACGTTACTTCGGTATGTTAAGTTAAATGAAACATTTAATAAGTGTCTTTTGTGTATCAGTTCTTGGTGTAGATGTGATATTAGGGTTACACCTCTTAAATAATTTTACATTTTTTGTTTGCAACAGTTGTTTGGATAATAATTGTTAACTTAAATAGGGACCTACTAATATTTTAATATATTTCATGTTAGTTTCTAAATTGTTGTTTTGATGTAAAAATGCTTACCTCTAATGTAGGTAGATATACAAGTGATAGGGATTTTTAAGTATGTAGGTACACATAAAAGCTAGGTACCGATTTATGTCAATTTTGTTGTCAAAGTCAACGCTTTTTCTTCATATTTTTTTCATTTCTTATCAGTTGTAGCGTAGCCATACAAAATGATGTAATTTTCAAACATTCTGTATTATATGGAAACATTTATTTTGAAAACTCTTAAAATTTAACGGTATACATGGTGTCGCGAAACTAGTGGATGAAACATCAACCATGTATTTATCGGTCAAAAATAACTAAAATTTGTCTTATAAATATATATCGGGAAGGGAGCTAGAGCCTCTTAAAAATGGACCCCTGAATATGGTTTTCTTTAATTATTTAAATTTTGGGATTCTACTCTTTAATATTTTGAATTTAAAAATGGAATTAAAAATAAAAAAATTTAGTCAGGTGTGAACATTTTAGGGGGCGAATGTAAAAATTAACTTTTTTTTGGGCTAACTTTTTATATACTTTTTCTTCAAATTTTTAAAATATTGTATTTTTTTTTCGCACAAAATTGCCTTTTAGTATGTTTCGCTTGGACGCAGCATTTATGATAAAAACGGATTTTAAAACATACTGACTGCCAAAAACCGGTGTAAAATGAAGGTTGTAATTTTTGATATTCCCCAAAAATTCCTTTTGAGGTTACAAAACTTCATATTATTATAAAATAGTAGAAGCAAAAAAAGTTATGATAGATTTTCAAAATTTGATAAACCATAGCATTAAAATTACACCCGTTTTTGGCAGTCGGAATACATTTATAATCCGTTTTTCTCAAAACCCTGCGTTCTAATGATACGAAATAAGAGGCTCTTTTTACGTATTCAAAATTTGAAAAAAAAAAACCACAAAAAAGTAGACGTTTATTTTTTAGATTCACTTTTAAAATGTTAGCACCTGACCTGACTAAAATTTTCTATTTCTTATTCCATTTCCGAATTCTAAATATTAAACTTAGCTTACTTAGGGGAATTCCAAAATTTTAAAACTCTATTTTACACAATTTTGGAAATAATTAGAAAAAAAACATCTATAGGGGCCCACCTTTAAGACGCCCTAGCTCCCGTAGGGGGCGTTTCCCAATATATGTTTATAGAAAAAATTTAAGGTAGGTATTTTTGACCAATAACTACAGGGCTAATGCTTCCTCCACTAATTTTGGGTCACTCTGTATAGGTATACGGTATATAATGTATAAGTGGATATGGTCAAAGGTGGCAATTCATCTTTTAATATACTAATCTGGCACGGTTGTACCAGAAGCAGGGTGTCAAGTTGTTTTAATGGATACGCGATGCTTTATTACCTTGTAGATATTACGAAAAATGTGAAAACTCATACCTGTTTATTGCTTGGAATGGCTCAAAATAAGTTAAGCTAGAATCTTAAAAAGAAACAGCCCAATTTAAAATAAACAAGCGTTATACCCGGATTTGCAGACCGAGACCGAGACCGAGAGTCTCGTTACCTTGGTCTCGGTCTTGGTCTCTGTCTCAATCGGTAAGTCTCGGTCTCGGTCTCGGTTTCGATTCTAATTCCCAGATCTTGGTCTCGGTCTCGGTCTCGTTTTCGAGACCGAGACAAGACCGAGACCATAGTCTCGCGAACCCCTAGTCTCAATTTAACCGTTTTATTGAAATTTTCTTTTGGCCAGAAGAACTGCATTTTAGCCTATTATTAATTCATTTGCGATTGTTCGTATTACATCATCATCTCATTATAATATTTTTATTTTTGATAATTTTATGCTTTGCTTTGGAAACTATACTATTTAAAAGTTTTGTAAAATGAAACATGGTCAACTTTGTACATTTTTTTGGTAGGTAAGTTATTACAAGAATTTTTTTTGTAATATGGAAATAAAGACGAGTTTAAGAACATAATTTTCCATGTATTATTGTCGTTATGTCACGTCAAAATATTGAACCCTGTTCACTCCCCTATTTTCTGTCAGTTTAAAATTTTTAAATGATCTTGAATGTGCCAGTTTTTTTTTACTGACGACCGTACACGAGTTTCTAGATATAGAAACAATTCTCGAAATATTGAATAAGGGCCAAAAGTAATTTCTCTTTAGTCAACGAAATAACGTAGTTTTTGGTCCGTACGTTCTCGGAAATTGTTTTTTAATTTAAATTTGGTAATTCTTGTTCGGTTAGGTTTTAGGCTCGATATCGTTTATAAAACATTAAAATTATTAGGAATGTTCTGATGATTGGGAATGTGTTTTTGTAATTTAAAGCATATCGTAAATAAATCACTGAGTTATGTAATCGTTTTCCCAACTTTTATTGGAGTAGTTTTGCAGGGGCAATTTTCAATTTATTAATTCATGAAGTCCGAAAGTCTCGTTGCGAAAAAAAATGACAAGTGTAAAACACCAAATTCACGTGTTGCCTAGAGTTCTTCACGAAATTATTCCCGTATGCAATTTTACCGTGAATTCAGTACTACCAATAATAAAAATACAAATAATGTGAAGCTATAAATTATATTAGTGTTTTTGTTTGTATTTTGTGTAATATGAATTAATAATTTGCTCATGGTATATACACAAAACAAATGAATACGATTGTTTCGTTGGTGGTTTATGGAGACACTAATGAACTGTCAAAAAATTGTGAAGTGCTTGGCTTATGTAAAGCAAATGCTAATTCAAGAATTATGCATTAATTACTATTTACTGTCGGTGTAAAACTAGCCATGCAAAAATATCACTACTTTTTTTTCGACAAGTTCAAGCCGACTTGACGCCAAGCGGCTTGAATAAATGAACTGGAAATAGTAATATAAACAGTTGGCTTTAAGGGTTCACATGGCTTCGAATGTTTAAGTAAAGTTCAAATTATTTTAGAGATGACTTCAACCAAGCCGCTTCAGATCACGATATTAACGATAATTTAATCATATCTTGCTTCATAGCGACAAGAAGTGTCACCGTCAGTCTTAGTTATGTATTTAAAAATAAGAGATTATGTGAATATAAGAATAAAGAAGGAATCGTTCACATCATTCTGCGCCTATGTATATGATTTTTACGGCTCAAATAATCTTAACGTTACATTTTTAGACGTCGCAGTCAACCTTAATCTGAAGTTAGTTCCATATCCACGATCGAAGATCGTGACCTAGGAAAACTACTAACTTTTCGAAACAAGAATAGGTATAATTGTTAAAACAAAATAACCAGAGCTGACAACCCAATCAAATAGTTGGATCTTTGGGAGTTACCTTCATTGCCATTATCTAAACGATATGTAAACATGCATGGATGTATTGTTAAAAAAAAAAACATTTCTTTACTCACTCTTTGGTATGGCGTAAGGACAAATCACCGGAGTATCACTATCCTCCTCATCATCTTCCTCCCCCAAAATATCATAGAGAATTTTTTTAAATAGCTTCCATAAACGCCTCCATAAGCTTTGTATCCAGTCGAATAATATCATCGCAGTTTTTTTATTTAACACACTGAAGGAATAAGGTTTCAGCACTGACTAATAAATAATAAATACTATGCGTTCTGTGTTTGCGATCTGACGAAATGGTTTGTTAAAAATAGTACCTTTAAATCCATGCGCCGATAGCGAATTTCTGCTTAGGTGTCGTTTTCTTTTTTTCTTATCTTCCGGCTAGGGCCAGGCCAGGGCGGGTATTAAATTACTATAGCCTGCGTTAAGTCACATTTTATACCGTCAGTTCGGGTAAGGTATAAACTGTGGTAAAGTAGAAAGTAAAATACCTAAGAAGATGTGGTAACTTTTTATATTTAACAACCTAATCATATATTCCCTTAAATTAAACTAACTGAAACTAACAATTAGCATTTAATAAATTATCAGTTTAAACCGAATGTATAAAAATAGGCGTCACTCCTGAGGGTGTTAATATGTAAGTTTACAATACTCCTACTCCACTAAAATCTGACCCTAAACAAATCCCATGTTTTTTATTTGCATATTCAAAACTAGTTTGACGAATTAAATAAAAGAGAAACATGGGAAATGTGAAAGGCGATTTTTAGTATGTAGGTATAGCTCTTGGCATCTTGGCTATAGATGCGATTTTATATACATCCTCGAAAATATGAAACAATCAAAACGGAAAATAATTAGGTTATCTCTGAAATATCTCATGTTTAGTAACTTTCTTTTTAAAAAGGAAATTTGAGAATTCAGAGCCTTTTCAAAGTCAGAATTAAGTGAGAATCCATAATCCCCTCGAATGTTAATGTTAAAATTAGGCATGTCGTGTTTCGAAGGTTGACTTATCCGTAATTCTCAGTTTCGCGGTCGTAATTAAGCTTAATGAATTTAACAATGTTTTAACTCCGTTCTCCAGTGTCAGAATTCCTTTTTTATTTCTGATTTTAATTCAAAATTTAACAAGATTACTTAATTTCCATATTCGAAGTCAGAATCAAGCACGATGTAAAATTAAAGTTAATTTCGAGATTGATAATTGAGATAGACCTTAACATCAGTCTCAAAGTCAGATTGAAACAAGGTTTAAAACGGTTTAACACCGAGATTCAAAGTCGTAATGAAAATGAAGAAATTCATAATTCGGAGTTTCAAGTTCAAAAGTATATAAGCAATAAGTCGTAATTTCGGATTTTAAACTTAAAAACATTCAGAATAACCAAGAATCCTTAATTTTCGGTGTTACGGTTTAAATCAAGTTTGACCCTGATTTTTACTGATTCTTAATCCTTAATTCCTCGTTTCGAAGTCAAAATTAACCAAAAATATTTAACTCTGGGTATCAGGCTTAACATCGAGTTTCAGAGTCAAAATTAGGAATTAATCCACATTTCCGAGTTTTTAAGATTAAAATCAAGCCTAATACCGGGTTTCGGAGGAAACTGTAAGTCAGAACTAAGCATGAATCATTAATGCCAAGTTCCAATTCAAAATTAAGCTTAGTAACCTATTAAGAATTCAGTAATTAAAACTCCGCGATTCAGTGTCAGAATTATTTTTTAAATTCTGATTTTCAAACTCAGAATTGAACAGAATTCTTGTACCGAATATCGAAGTCAGAATTAAGCAAGAATCCTTAATTAGGAGTTTCATCATTTAAATTGAACGTAATTACAAGCTTCAGTTTCAGAATTAAACAATACTCTTTAGCAGCGGGCTTCTAGAATATAATTAGCTCAGAGTTTCAATGTCAAAATTAAGCTTTAACTCGGAGCTATAAATTGATATTTAAGAAATATCGTTATATTGTATTAAGAGTAGGACTAAAAGCTAACTGTATTTGTTTAAATTAACAACAAATAGTTCTTGCTTAATGCAGCAGTTCTTGAAACTTAGGTGTTTCCAGTTGTACGACGAACTGGTGCGCTCTTGCTGTCTGTCGTGACTGTCTGACAGGTGTTGCCAGTGGCGGGATGAGGCGGGCAAAATCCTGGGAACATCTGCCGTAAAAGTATCTTTAAAACATGGACATCTCGGCCACATGTCGGCGGTGTTCCAGACTATCCAGATCCGGGTCAACTCCGGGTCGCCGACAAGACGCACAGCTCTCTTCTGAATGGAATCCAGCAGCTTTAGAGTGTGCTTTGGTGCAGCACCCCAGATGTGTGAGCAATATTCTAAGTACGATCTTATTTGCGCTTTGTAGAGCAAGCAACTGCTGCGATGTATAAAGTTTTTTGCTGCAAAGCAGCGCACCAAGCTTCTCGGAGGCTGATTTTGCGATGTTAGCAACGTGGTCATGCTAGGACATATTGCTGTTGACCGAGATACTCAGCAGTCCGACTGACGATGATGAAGGAACTGTACCAAATTTCTGTCGCCCCAAGTTTGAACTTTCTCCAGGTTTTGATTAATTGCTGTAATCTGCTCCTGTCTGCGGTGATAAGTCTTAGTCGCTGGTAAAGGTTTTTCTGATCCATTGGGAGACAAGGGTACTGTCATCTGCAAAGCTGTAACCAGGATTATTCGTTTCGGTCAGCAAGTCATTAATATAGCTGAGGAAGAGAGTTGGTGAAAATATTGCGCACCGAGGCACGCCCGCGTTAGTGGTGAGTGTGTCTGAATCAGTGATCTGCAGAGATCGGTTCTTAAGGAAAGTGGCAAGTCAGCTGCAGAGAGAGGCTGGCAGTCCGAAGTACGGCAGTTTGTTGAGCAGTCCGTCATGCCGAACTCTGTCGAATGCCTTCGAAATATCCAACGCAATCGCTCGAGACTCTCCGTAGTTCTCAATTGCTCTACTTCATATATGAGTGACATAGGCTAATATATCTCCTGTCGATCTCTCTCTGCGAAAGCCATATTGATTATCACTGATTATTCTGTTGTTCTCCAGGTACTTGAGTAGTTGCTGATTGACTACAAGTTCCATGACTTTGGAGATTATTGGAAACAAGGCAATTGGGCGATAGTTTGAGGGCGTGATTTTCTTGCCTTTTTTTAGAACAGGTTGCCCTCGAGCGACTTTCCAATAAGATGGGTAAATCCCTTTTCCGTAAGGCAGAGAAAAAAAACCTGGAAAAAGGGTGTTGGTTCGTTGACGCAGTTCTTTAATACGATGGCAGGTATCCCGACCGGTCCTGATGCCTTTTGCGTATCTAGTTCTTTAAGGATTTTACGAATATCATGGTGATTGAACTTGGCTACCATAGTAGTGTTGATGTTCGATATGGTGGGGAGAGCCTTGCCTTGGGGGACATCTGGTAGAGTGCGATGAAAACATTTTAGCGGGCATGTTTGCTTTTTCATTGGCCGTAGTCGTCGTGATGCCACGTTCGTCTGTCAAAGGTGGAAGAGACGTTTTTGTGAAGCTATTATTTACTGCCTTTGCTACCGACCAGAAATTCCTAAAGCCACTGGCGCATTGCAAAAATTTATTCCTGATCCTTTGATTGTGTTTGTCCTTAGTTTCGTCGATCACACTTTTGTATTCGTTTCTCGCTTCGACAAAATAATAGCGATTTTCAGTGGTCTGATTTTGCTGCCAGTACTTGTAGGCTTGCTGTTTCCTACCTACAAATCTTTCGCATCTTCTGTTGAACCAGGGCTTTCCTCTTGGGATGTATGCTTCCATTCCTGAAGAGATTGAGATTGAGACTGATCAGACTGACGGGTCGCCAGTGTCAAAGCAGACGTCAAGCCAAGGAAAATCTAGGTAGAACTCCCTTAGATCGTCCGAGGATGCAGAATTGTAATGCCAGATTTTGCGAGGTAATGGTGGATCCTCCTGTAGAAGTGGCAATTCACAAACCGTTGTAATAAGTTTTTGGTCCGAAGTACCTAATGGCGGACCAACTGTTATTCAGAATTAAACAATACTCTTTAGCAGCGTTTCAAGATCCGAATTCGCTTCGAGTTTCAATGTCAATATTAAGCTTTAACACGGACCTATAAATTGAGAATTAAGAAATATCGTTAGGTTTGCTTTTACAAATTAATATTAGAAAACAGAATTAAAGTTAACGGTATTTGCTTATATTGACATTTGCAAAAAAGTAGTCTTGCTTAATGCAGAAGTTCTTGAAACTTCGAAACTTAAAATTAAGTGTTATACTGCTCTTGAAGTTGAGAATTAAAGACTCCAGCTTAAATCTAGGTGTGAATCTTATAGTAGGATGATCATTTAATTTTAACTTTAAAACTCGAAATTAAGGATTCTTCTTAAATCTGATTTGGAAGCTCAATTTTGAACTTGAAACTAGGGATTTAAGATTCTAGCTTAAATTTGTCTTTAAAGCTCGGAGTTGAGCATTGTCTCTTTAAATCCGGCATCAATGATTTTTGCGCAATTCTGACATTGAAGCTGGTAATTAAGTGTAATTATAATCTTGAAACTAGAAATTACCGAAACTTGCTTAATTCCGAGCTTAAAAGTAAGAATAAAAAATTGAATTCTGACTTTTAACTTTTAAATTAAGAATATTAGATACAAATTAGGAAAAAAATGTTAGATACCAAAGGCCTTTTCGTGTTTTTTTTTCGGCCCACGTATTACTTCTTACATAAAAATATGCGTGGCGTATATACAGAGTGCGCCGCTCGTCAGGCAATATCATATAAGACAGATTTACGAATGAAGGAAAAGTGTTTGAGAAATAATGAAGTTTGGGCCCAGAATGGATATCGGCAAAATATTACATAAATGTTTAAAAATATATTAGGAAACCTTTCGTTCGTCTATTTTTCTGAGAAGAAAAAGGTTACAATATTAAAATGTTATGAATTTTTCTGCCGCTCTACAAAAGGTCTGGTATTCTGGTCCGCTACTATAACCATTTTTATACTGAAATGCCAAATGTCTAGTAAAAGTATACAGAGTGTTTCCTTAAATTCTGAGAGTTTATAGCAACTGTCCATTCACGACAGAAAACAAATGTAAGGATTTATCTAAATCACCAGATTTTGCTACGTAAAGAAACGATTGAGTATCTCGGGTGCATTTTTTGACTTATTGTGTACCTTTTTTAAAGGCGTTTTATTTGATTATTGGATAACGCTTAAAATTCCTTCTTTTCCTTCTCAAAAATATAAGTTTTCTATATATATTCACTTCAGCTGGTCTTGTATATTGGCAATAAAAAAAAAATACTTCTAAATTTTTGTAACTAAATTACAAGGGCCATTTAAATAATTAACAATATTTCATGCTGTCAATAATATCTTTTGATAATTTTGCCTTTCACTTTGACTTGTGTAATTTGTAATATTTTTATTGCCAATAATTCAACAATGGATGAAGTGAATATAAGAACTCATATATTTATGAAAAGTAAATAATTAATATACTAATTTAAGAAGGTATACAATAAGTCCAAAAATGCTCCCATGATTAATTTTTAAGTAGCAGGTTCTAACAGGTTTTGCCTGAAAGGTTTTTCTTTTTCCAATAAGAAGCTGTCAAAATATGTGTTAGTGTGGGTTATTTTCACTGTATATATAGCCTAGATGAAAAAAATTACCCAATGGTCATTTGCATTGCATCATACCCTTAAATTAATATTGGTTTCAATGCTTTGTCATTTCGTTTAAGCTAAATATTGACCACATAAATAGGCGGCGATTAAGGGAGGCACTCATTCTCGTCCACAGTAGAACCCAAAGTAAAGTTAACTATAAAAAGGAAAATATATTTACATATAAGGGTATAAGGGTATGACAATTTTTCTAATATGGCCTTTCTGCAGTTACGTGCAAGATCCGTTAAGTGACAGCTGGTGTATATCATAAAAGGGTATTTTGGGTCGTTCTAGCGCCGAAAAAGCAGCGAGGATCGAAAAAATGGAAACGACAGAAATTTCTAGGAGAAAAACTCCTAAAATGCCTCTCTGTTTCGAAAATGTCGGAAAATAAACTTTTCAAAGAAAATGTAAAACAAGCATCTGGTCAAAAAATTAAGGTTTTTATTTTTTTTTCCCGAAAAGTATTTATTTTTTTTAGAAAAGCCGATTACTTAGCGAGAATCTACGCCAAAAGCTGAATCGGAAAACACTTTGGAAATATGTAGACATATATTTAATTGCCTAAAATCACAATTAAAATATTGAACTGGAAAAATGGGTCAGGATCGCAAAATCAGAAAATTATTTAGTGAATGATGAATATTATGGTAGATTTTGAGGTAAAATTTTACTTTTAGTATATCGATGCGTTTTTCGATGCGATAGTTTTTGTGGTCAGTTAGTAGATTTATTTCCCTGAAATGACTCAAATGGGCAAGGATCGACAAATTTTGATATTTTTCAAGCAGTTTCTTTAAACCTCGAAGTTGTGCAAATAATTTCAAAATATAAAACAAAAAAATACTTGTATTTCATAATATTAATTTCGGTGGCTATTGAAAGTATAATCATTTAAGTCGCTGTAAGTTTTAAACCGGATACCCGATTTTCAAAAAGTTAAGTTAAGATAAATGTAAGCACTTTTAAATATCGTTCGCAACGAGTTATTGCCAGAAGAATAATTTTTAATATTTTAATTGAAGAAATAATTGTTTTCATAGTTCCGTAGCCAAGCATGCCATAACAGAATGCGAGATTAAGAAGCTTTCACTCCTGTCGCGTAGTCTTAAACACACATCGTTTATTTAAATGTATTTTTACAACTAATAACACAACCTTTGCAAGCTCACATTTTTTCAGCAATGATGAATGATATATAAGATTCGTTAAAGTTCAAGCCTTTGCCACTGGCGCGCACGATCGTTCGCCTCCTTCCCACCCAGCAGATACATAGCGAATACACCATCGAGAGATTTCTGGCTAGTGGCTAGTTATTTTTCTGATAAACTTACCAAGAAATCCTTATATCCGAAGTATTTTCTTAATTGATTGTTGTAGTTGTAATACGTTCGTAGACGAACTGCTATATCCCGGGTGTCGACGAGATTTCTATCCAGATTAATTAATTGATTGTTGTGTACGTTCGTAGACGAATACACCGGGTGTCGACGAGATTTCCATCCAGATTGTAACTTGCTTAGAAAAATTAATATTGACTTGTAATTTTAGGTGGGTATATATCATTTGACTCATTGACGCTCATTCCCGCAATGTCCGGAATTGTGTTACTTTAAATGAGCTACGCTGTATATTGCTGCATTTTTGTTTTATTTTATATGATATATTTTATCCATAAAGACATAGTTTTTTTAATGGTCGTTTAGTTGCAAATTTCTAACCCAAACTAATGGGTGTTTGTATTAGATATTATATATAAAAAAATATGTAAAAATAGTTCCAGAATTTTCATTTGAAATATTTTGTTCCGTTAAAATAAACGAAGAAAATTGTTTTTGTAACCAAATTTGCGGTTTAACAGAAGGTGCATTGGAAATTTGGTGCAGATTCGTATTTAACTGTCAAATCCAGTTAAATAATGTTCAATTGTTTTTTAGTTTAGGTTGTTTTGAATCTAAGTTAGGTTTATATATAGTGATATAAATGAAAAATATGTAAAGAGGGTATGTGGAGTGGAATATAATTTAGACATGCCCTACAGGATATTCCACTTAAACAAATAAAGAACATTGGCTTTGAAAGGGAATTTCCTGTACACTTCCGGTTTAACCGAAAGCTAAAGCTATATAGGTATTTGATGGACAACTAGTTAGTTCTAAGATAGAGACCCTCAAGCCTCGAGGTGATGTAGTATTGGTGTTACAATCACCTATTTGTCGTTAGGCATTTAAATATTTTTTTATTACGCATGCATCATAATCAACGATTATCGCACGCTGCAGCGTGCTTAAAATGATGT
>MU182661.1:71391-87000 GCA_016904865.1 Pissodes strobi | reverse complement strand
GGATTCTATTTTGGTAGCATCGCCGATTGTTTATGTGCGTATTGTTCAATTAAAACGAAAATCAAAATAGGGTACGCACAAAGCACAAACGTGAACCACTAAACTAAAACTAATTAAGCAATTACAAACACTAGGTCCAAAGAAAGTCAATAAAAAGTAAAGTATTCGAATTATCAACACAAAACGCCGCGCCGTCAAAACGAAAACACATCAAAGAGAAAAGCTATGTTCGGTCCTGATCGACGCCTGCCGAGACGACTAGTGTTTTAATGCGCATGACGAAACGGGATCTTCTTTGTTTACGTTTTTCGATTTTGCGTCGATTTTGTCATGCGCAGAAACCCGTTTTTTCGCCCATAGGTTGCAACTTTTGAATAGTGCAACAAGCGGCTATTGTTTATCCACTCATGACAAATCAATGATGTCAGCTGGTATTTTGACGTGTTTCCAGATTTGTTTATGCTATTTGATTCAGTAGGATGAGAGAAAACAGAAGAAAACTGTTGTTGTTGATTTTGTAAGGCTTTTGTTTATTCATTAGCCAAAGAAAATTCTTTGTGTTGAGGGGTAGTCCTCGAGTAGTATTTTATTTCGTAAATGAAGTAGACTGGAAGTCGTTTGAGACTCTCAAGGGAAGGTCAGTTGCGTGTGAAGAAATTTCTAGCATCCGTCGTAATGGCAATATAGGCCGTTGATCCTTTCAAGATACCCAGGAAGGTTTTGGTAAACCCCTAGTTAAGGGTAAGCTGTTTTAAGTTGCTTTAAATTGAATTTCAAGTAGATTTTTGGGGCAGAGTTTTGGCATTTTTGTAAATTTCATGTTATGTTGTTGTTGTGGATTAATTTACGCTTTTAGGGTTTTTGGAGCTGGTTTTTAATAGCTGAATTCTACAGCGGAATTCCGGTAGCGCTTTGTTGTGGGGTTCTATGGCTGTTCCCCTGTAGGATAGGAAGAGCCACTGTTACCTGGAATCTGATTAACCTGGACTGTTTGACATACAGAGAAGGATGATGGCCAAATCTCGGATATAATACAGGAGTTCGTTCCTCAAGATAAGTCTAATTTTATACATACTATCACGTTTAGACAGCACTATTGTGCCAGAAATATTTACTACTTTGCAGAGACTTTTAAATTTAAACAGAATTTAGTACCCAAACATTTTCCTAAAATGCTTTATAAATTTCTTTAGTAAGTAATAGCACACATCATAATCCACTAGAGTATATATATTGAATACCTTTTGTGAAGTGTTACTACGCCGGCCTAGAAACATTATTTACTTCTTACGGGTACTAGATTTATGGATAATCTCTAGTACATTTTATATCAGAGGAAGTTTATTCATTTTATTATCTTTTTTCTTTAATTTGGCTTTGACAATAGATCATAACATTGCTTTTTGAGGAATAGGTTCTCTGGTTGAAACTTGCAACTCGGGCTTTTGGAAAGGCTATACTAACCGAGTTAAATTAACTTAGTATAGTATATGTGATAAATTCGGTATTTCTATCACCGTCTAAGTTGCAGGTTGCAGCAGAGCGTTTCGAAGTAGTGAACTTTCAAAATTTTATAACCTTTTATTTGACGCCTCTCAAATTTTAAATTAGACTGACAGGTTGACAAGAGGTTGGAATTTTCTGTATTGTTTATAACCTTTCACTTGACACCTTTCAAACTTTCGATTTAGGCTATCAGTTTGACAAGAGGGTGTGTCTAGTAGTCAGTAACTGTAAATAGTAATTTACTTAAAAGGCTAGAGGAGCTTGCTCTATTTTTCTATTTTAAAATAAAGTATTGGCCTCACATGCTTGGTATTATTTAGGTTGTATTTGAGAATGTAGATTTTGAATGGTAATATTTGAGAATGTAGATTTTGAATGGTAATGAAGGTAATTATTTACTTAATGTGACATTTGAATTTGAACTTAGTTTCTTTTATTTCCAAGTTTTTTTTTTACTGTGTAAAAAACGAAAAACGAATAAACATCGATAGGCCTTGCCAACAAAAGTAAACCTGGTGGCGTCCAACCCCGACTTGGACTATTACTTATTTTGATTTAAATCCATATTCAGGTACAACAATACGGAACTTGATAGTTGGATAGTGGGAAAAGATAAGTTCGACCCCCCCCCCCCCCCCCCCCGAGACGAACTAGGCTGATGTTCGATTACAGACGGTGCTGGTTCAGCTATTACGAGGACTGGTGTTGACCGAACTACATGGTAGATATCTGATTGTAGTTTAACATTTTGGTAAATATTGATTTGATAGTAATCTGTCGTTCAGCGCCATCCGCCAAGTAGTTTTATCTTTGAATTGAATATAACAAATTGGCAACCAACGCCAACAGAATTAGAATCGAACGTAATAAGTTCATAAAACACAGATCCTCAAAATTCACGGTAGATCTACTTAAGAGGAGTCGCAAGACGATAAGAATATTAGTGGGTCAGTGCAGAATGAACAGATCGGAATGGTAGATAATAGCCGCTGCAGATTCTGTCAGGAGGAGGAGAAAACTCCAAAACACGTGTGGTGCGAGTGTGAGGCTCTCTGCAGGATCAGGTATACAAGGTTGGGAGAGATCAAACCCGGACCTGCAAGGTACATGGAGGATCCGGTACTCCATTTCTGATTAGGAAGACCGGACTGGATGAGGTCTTGGAAGCATGCTTCGGAGTGCTATAATAAACCTGCATAGGTTGCAGTGGCAGAGGCCTACCAGCGTCAACTCCCTTCAATTCTCTCTCTCTTTTTCGTAAAGATTTTTATACTTCAAATGTTTTAAATATACTGGCTAGACTGATTTATCTGGATGATATTTTATATATTTGATTATTTTGATTATAATCACTTACGAGTAATGTTTCAATCTGTCTCTTAATGAGGTTTATTTATCTAGCACGCTTCAATTTAAAGATGCAATGTTAAAATAAAAAATAAAGTTTTATCTTTGATTAAATTGCAAAAAAAAACAATTTCAATGATTTTCTTGATTAGAAGCTTTTCTAAAATTTTTGCAGTTTTTTACAAAGCCGTATGAAATTAGAGCAAACATATATTTGGAATAATAATAAATGATGAGTAAAACTTTAAAAATCCGTTCTTGAAATTCTCCCCTATTTTTAGAATTATGCTTCACTTAATTTCTTATAGGGCTTTTTATGTGTGCTAATTACTAAGAGTTAAAGATGACCCTGCATCAAATCATGTGTGTTCTATAAACTCAACTAGAAACTTTTAATAAATGACATGTGTAGGCTGGTTCAGATGCGTGTCTTGGAACTAATCACAATGTTTCACCTGTTTTCATTTTTACATCTGTTTCAGTTTCGAATTTATTCGTTAAAAATCGAGTTTTTATACATACATGCCAATGGCTAGGCATTATAAAATTATTTTAATTCATGTTTACCTGTACATATACATATTTCATTCTATATGTCATAAAATAAGGATTGAGACTTGCATGCTTTTAATGTAGCAAAAAAGAAGCGTCAGATGGCATGGAAGCGTGCATGGAATATCGCACAGAAAAGAGTGTTGAGGGTTCACAATGAACTTCGAAATGGAACACAATTTTTTTCAAGCATTTTAGGATTCATGGAGGGAACTGTCAAGTACCAAAAATAATAGTGTGTGTATGTATGTCCCTTTGATTATTGCCATTTCTTATTTATTAAAAAATAGGCTGAGAAATCCTATCATCGAATTGGCCTCATGATTTCAGAAGTTTCTGTCTTAACATGGTTGACCCGACTTCCAGATCTAAATCCCATAAAGCGTACTCTATAACGGAGAAACATGGCGCAAAAAAGGTTCTAGGAAAACATATTGATTGTCAAAGTCGGAAATTATATTTCCAAGTCATTTAAGATGCTTGGAAAGAACTAAGCCAAGTTCCAAAAAGCATTATAGTGAATGTCCTTCTCTTTTTAGATAATGAAAAATATATAGAAAATATAAATTTTTCAAGCTGTCCAGGATGCTTGAAGAAAACTGTGTATTTTGTATGTAAGTAAATGTAAGAAAATAGGAAGAAGAGTCATACCTCTACTTTCTAAGTCCCATAGAGCGTGGATGGTATATTGTCCAAAGAATAGATTTAAGAGACTACAGTAAATGAGGCTCTAAAATCTAAACTGCACGAGATCAAAGAATATGGTTTGTATATTCCTATCTTAGGTTTTCGTAAAGTATCGAATGACAGTAACTTCAAATTTAAGCCCCGGATAAAATTAACTGGAAATTCAAACCTTCGATTAAAGTCAAAGTTATTATCATTCGCTGGCTAATGAAAATCTAAGGTAGGAATGTGCAAACACTGCAAACCGTTTTCTTTGATCTCGTGCGGTTTAGATTTTAGAGCCTGTCAAAGTCTCAAAATGCCCGATTTTCGTAAACAGCTAAATATATAGGATACTATACGCGAAATATGTTTAGATTTCTCTAGAGAGTCCAAAGTTGTAGAAATATTTAGGGTGTTCCATTTAAAAAACAATTGATCCAAGGCGTAAGTATTTTGTTTTTGGTTCAAATGTTTTTTTGGTTCCAGCAGAAAAAATACATCGAATTTTGGTTTGTCTTAAAGATACTGGGAAGGTCATAATTAAGCCTCTGTTTTGCCCTCGTTGGGGCACCCTGTACATGTTTTATCATGGCTATGCCCGGACTCCAGATCTAAATCCCTTTGACGTACCATTGATATAAGAGACCGCAAGAAATTTTTTAATCCGGCATGACCCCGACACATGATTTTATCGGTATGAGTGGTGTGACTTCCTCAAGATAAATCTCTCAAGATCATTCTGTTATTTTCGCCATATAATCGTTGTACGTTGTTGCACCTACCGGCTTTTTAGGATCCTTATCGCATCGCCGTACGCGGCATCTACCAAAAATAGAACTGCGTAATGATTTTCTTTGCTTCCTCAGATTTATCTTTATATGCGAGGATGGTGTTTGAAGTCCCACATATTTTCATAAAAATTAGCAAAAGATGTAAATTCGGTAGACATTAGATAGTTTAATATTCAACCGGGCTGTTTCATTGCGAATTCTATTCGCCATTGTTGGACATTTTTATCTCCCATTGGCATATTATTCACAGCACAATAAGTATGTAAATCCTATGAAATATTTTCGGACTTCTTGAAAGCTAAATTAGAAATGGCAGTACCCAGTACATACATATTAATGTCAAAATACATTTATGTATTAGATGACATAATATGAATAATCAATTCTTATTTTATGTTTCTGAATTAACTAGAGGTATTTATAGAAATCCAAAGTAACCCAAACAAAAAAGTGGGGAAAACGACAGATCTAGTAAATACAAATTTAATAAAATAACAATATTAATGAAATAATAAGGGCAGCAAATTTATTAGAAAGTACCCTCTTTAGGAACACTTCAGAATTTAACGACACTTAAGTATAACCCATACATTTGCTTCTTAATTTTGATGTATAAGGTCCCAGTTTCTCAGAAATGTATGGCTAAACGGAACTGGATTTTCCTCCACAGATCCGGGACCAAGGTCTTAGCGTTGTACTGAAAACTAAAACTATTTATTTTTACTTCTGAGTTCCAGTAATTATTAGGACCAGGGCTTTTGAACTAAATCTGCTGAGAAAATTGAAACAAGCGCTTTTGATTTTTTTTGTGAGTTTGAGTTATCTAGTTTAAATAAGATAAATGACCTTTTGAGATAATCTTGTTCAGAAAACTAAATCTGTCTAATTTGACCGGATTTGACGGGATTAATCAGATTCAATGTATGTTACATTGAATCTGATTAATCCCGTTGTTAATTGAAACAAAAGTTTTCGACTTGGGGTATTGATATAAGTGCAAAATTGTATTATTTCGAAAGTATAGTAATTTTCTATTTTAAATAGTATTCTGCTACAAATTTTCTTTTTAATGATGAGTCACAAGTTGATACGTCCTTTAAAGATTGCGTTGCAGGAGCCATTTTTCAAAATAGTAGCCCTGTGATGTTATCAATAACAAACTTCAAAATTTAATTATTAAAACAAAAAAGCAAAAAAAATCACATAAATTTTATTAAAAGAATTAAAAAGGGTATTATGACATTGGCATTATTAATAGTTTATTGCTAAAAATATTAAAATAGAACAACTTCCACTCTGTCTTTGATAAACTCACAGAATGGGCATTTTGATGTTCTGAAAATCCCTCTAGAATGTTTTTAAATCAAAAATCAACCTGTAACCCGTCATTAATTTGGACATTTAAAGTAGAATACAAACATACAGGATGCTATTTAAAATAAGAAAGTTGGATGCACTACATTTTTTTATAGGCAGGTAATTGGGACTAGGATCTCTAAGTCTAAGTTTTGATGAGAAATATAAAAAACTACTAATTTTTAATTTTTATATTCGAGGTCCCAATTAACAAGAGTTGTGCGTAAAATCGAAAGTATTTTTATAATATTTTTCACTTAATAATAATTAAGTCCAAGCACTGAACTTTACCATCTTGAGAAAAGTAAATTTAATTAATTTAGTTTTTATGTCCCAGGCTCAAGTACTCCCAATTACACAAGATTGTGTGTCTAAACGAAACTACATTTGTGTTAAGGAATTGAGACAAACCAGGAACTGTAAACCTTAGTTTAGTGAGTAAACTAAACTATTCAATTTAAATTTTATGTCCGCGGTGGCAGTTATTCAAAAATTTGTTTCTGGATAAAATTTGATTTTCTTCTGTACAATCGGGGCTAGGGTATATAATCTTAATGAGAAAGGCAATATTTATTTTCAATTTGTATATCCGAGGTCCCAGTTGCCCAGAAATGCGTGTTTAAACGAAATTATATTTTCCTCTAGATAATTATTTGGACAAGGGTCATTAACTTAACTTTGCTGAGCAATTTTAATTTTTATATCCGAGATCCCAGTTATCTACTATGCGTCTAAACAAAACTGCGTTTTCCTCTAATCAACTGAGATTACTAGCTTGGAACTCTTGTTGAGAAAATTTTTTAATTTTGTGCTATGGCTCCAATATTTCAGAACTATCCAAAAATATGCGTGAAATTCATATCTTATAGTGCATAGAACATATGAAGAGGCGAAGCTGAAGCTTAGCTTCTCCTTTTAACCTAGAAAGAGCATTTTTCTACTTTAATAAAATAATTACATCTTTTACATTTATACAGCTGTTTAGTATTTTGAGACAGTAGTTTATATAATATTTCTCATAATATTTTGAGCAGCGACCTTTAACCGCCCAGTTAACGTCTTTATATCAGAGAGACCCTGTTCTCGCTTCCTTGTAACCCCAATCAAATGCACACAATAATTTTGGACTAGCTGGATACGATTAGGAATCACCATAATTTAGTAAGATCAAGTCATATAGCATTTTTTAATGCTTTCATTCAAGACATTTCTTTGAGCATATATTAATTTGACTCATTTGCTGACATGCCCAGGAAATATAAAAAATATATATGGAAAGTCTGTTTTTCGTTCGTGTGATTACGGACATTTTTCCGCACTTACTGTACGATACTGGCTGCCGCTTTTTTAAGTAAGTAGTATGGGTTAGTTAAAATAATAGCTATTATTTTCTTTATTAGTAGTGATAAAATCATGTTTTGTGCACTGTCGCAGAAAAATACTTTGTTGAATTTATTAAAACACAGAGTACGTCCCTCCGGATTATAATATGTCAATTATTAAAAACACCCTCTTTCCTCTTTGCACTTTGTGTACGTAAAAGCAAGTGCACCTCGAATTAAGTTGTTTAAGTGGGGCGCAGGATGCAGTGCCGGATACGAAAATCATTTGATACCCTTGTCCGAGTCGAAAGGGGTGAAATAATACGATAATTAATCTATTTCAATTGTCATCCGGTCTCGGGGGTTTTGAAAGGGATATTTAGGACAATCTCGTGGTGCGATACTCGAAGCGGTTTTTGAACGTGCATGATCTAGATTTCCCGAAATGCATGCCGCCGACATCTTGGTACTAGCTGGATTTTGAGGCAAACGTTAAGAGCGATTGTTGTACCTAGAGCGTTATTAATTTCAAACAGGTATAATATGTGGCTAAAAAAAATCACTTCGAATTTTTTGTTTTGTATTTCTGTGGAAGAATCTGAGCTTTCTCTGTACCTAAATTCAATTGTTTTTGAAATATTGACGTTTAAATTCCTTCTTTAGTTTCTAGTAACCTACCTATTTCGAGTTTAAGTTATTTCTGAATAAGTGTGACAAACGTCACTTGTTATACATCAATATTTCTCAAACAATAATTAATGAGTTCATGTAAATGTAAATAAATTATTAATTAATGATGGCTAAATACCGGATTTTATGCATTTTACAAATCTATGATTTTTTTGCATATTTTCGAATTTTTTAAGGAGAAATGCATATTTTAAGAACTATTGCATATCCAAGCATGTTTTAGGTTTTCTGTGTTATTTTCTTACGTTTTACGGCAACTCACCGCCGGCGCCGCGCCGCCTGAACGGTGCGGCGCCTGAACGGCTGAACTCGATTTAGATTTGGACTTCTCTAAGAGGACTATACATAGGCTAATAAAGTATTAAAGTACATGAACTAATAAACTATTCTTCTATTGAGAAATTACATTAGTTTGCGGTTCTTTTGGCCAAATGTTTTAACTAAATTTCTTTACTCCTTATACTTTCTATAAGTTATTTATTTGTTCACACTTTTTACAGTTTACCAGTATTATTGAGGATTTCATTTGTCGTAGCCGCAGTTAGTACTGTACGCCCAAACAGAGTGAAAGTGAAAACGAAAGTGATTAAGTATATCGAAAATACGATGTACTTCGTGGATTAAGCCTTATCCAGGACTTATTTTGGATGGCGATCATGTTTTTTGAAAGACTTGTTCAAATGTTCTTTCTTGCTCGAAGACATTCCAAATAGACCAACACATTAAGACGTCGCGTCGGCGCCGCGCCGTCTCACATTGCTAAGGTTAACAATATGAAGTCCCGTCTCATTCAGTAAACGTTGAAGCAGTCTTTTGAGTCTTTTAAAATGGAAAACCATGGCCAGTCAGAATTTAATGAAAATCTGTGTAAAATATTTTTGGCTGCCAATATTCCTTTTAACAAGTTGTCCAACGCGCAAGTAAGGGCTTTTCTGCAAAAATATTCAAAATTTAATGTTCCAGATGCATCAACATTAACAAAAAATGTCATTGGAAGGTTGTTTGGTACCGCGCTAGACGAAATAAAGAACGAAATTTGAGGTAACTTGCGCACATGTATTTCATAAATACACGTTACACCTAGCAAAATGTATATTGTTATTGACGAAACACCTGATTCGTGTGGTCATTACATAGTTAATTTAATGATCGGAAAACTTACAGAAGAAGAAGAATCTGGAAAAGCTTACCTCATAGTTGTAAAAGAACTAAAAAAAAACAAATAACCTTACAGTTACCCGTTTTATTCAAGAAACATTAACATCTTTCTTTTTGCCGATTTCTTTTCCTATAAAATTCTTGTCCTGTTGCCCGATGCTGTGTCGTATATGGTAAAGACAGGACAGAATTTTAAAATATTTAATGAAAACTTAATTCATGTAACTTGCCTAGCTCACGGATCAAAAAAGGGTTGCGGAAATTATTAGAGTTTTTTCCGGTTGGTAGACGCTCTAACAGCAAATGGGAAAACACTATTCATAAGAGTGAAGTTTTACAAGGCGAATTTGTGAAGGTATCATCACCATCTGAGCTTGTCGTCACCAGATGGGGTACCAGGGGGTGGTGCTAAATTGCGGACCAAATCATGAGGTTGATAAAAATAATAGTCTAATTTTGCTCCAAAAATGAGAGACGACGCTCATAATATTTCAGGTTTATGGTTTATTGCCCTGTTTACACCAATTTGAGCATGACATTATTGCGGACCATAATAATAATTAGGAATCGGCAAGACAAGAAATCTTGTCTTGAGAAGCAATTTCTTTTCTTGTCTTGAAATATTTTCAAGAAATAAAAAAAAAATCTTGTCTTGTCTTGACTCAAGAAATCTTGAAAATTCTTGACATCTTGACAAAGGGGGAACCCCCATTTAAGAGTCATTTCTCGATACATTGACAAAAAGGGAAACCACATTTAAAAGTCGTTATGAGATTGATTGATGTGATGTTTATGCTTTATGCCTGGAATCGAGGGTCACGCGGTCAGGATAGTGTTGTTTTACAGTTCGTTGCTTTATATGTGTGACAAATAAATGTTTTTCTTAATTTAAAAAAAATTAGGTAAATTCAAAATTTCTGTACGCCACTGAATTAGATCCGCTTAGCAAAGTTCTTTTTAATTCTAATATCTTAGGATATAACATATACAAAGCTGATAAAAAATCTTTGCAAATAAAAAGTCATTAAGTATTAAAGTCTACTCCTACAAGACATACTTAGTTTTACCAAAATTAAAGTATCAATATTAATTTTGTTCGTAATGACCTGATTTTTAATAGTCAATATGCCGACCCCTTTCAAATGTTTTTTGCCAACTTTTATATATTTATTTCA
Source organism: Pissodes strobi (assembly GCA_016904865.1). NCBI lineage: Eukaryota > Metazoa > Arthropoda > Insecta > Coleoptera > Curculionidae > Pissodes > Pissodes strobi. Next base: position 76,434 of record MU182661.1, on the reverse strand, counting down.
TTTGGCCGATTTGCCCGCCCGCCACTGAAAGAGACTAGCTTTGCAAAGTACTTTTTAGTCCCAATACCTTAGGCCATAACATACCCAAAAATTATAAAAAGACTTTGAAAATAAAAAAAGTAATTTTTTACATAATAAATTTTTTATCCTTCCATTAAAAATGTTTCAGTGCTTTGTTTTTTTTTTCAATAAACTAGGAAACAAATGAGTTTTTTTTTATTTTATATTTTCAAGAAATTTCAAAATTTTCTTGGTTTCTTTCCAAAAAATCTTGGACTTGAGAAGTAATTTCTTGTCTTGTCTTAAAAAACAAGGATAATTTCTTGTCCTGATCTTGGCTTGAAATCAAGACAAGATCAAGAAGTTGTCAAGAAAATGACGACCCCTATAATAATAATAATAATAATTATTATTATTATTATTATCGCTGACGCCCTTTTTTCATTACGCATAAGAATGTCGCAGACAAAATACTTACGTACTTATTTTGGTTTCTTAAACCTATTTATTTAATTTGGCACCACTCTATTGAACTTAGTTTGGGTTAGTTGCTGTTGAGCGGCTGAAGCAATCATATGGATAATGAGCATTTAAATGCTCGGCCTCGGCACATAGAAAAGAGTTCTCAAACTGAGGGAATTGACGTTATTCCAAGAGCATATTGACTTTCATATGTGGCAAAAGAATATTACTTTGTGTCGAGAGAAGTATTTCTTTACCTCAGCGGATTCAAATAAAAAAAAATATAGCTGAACTTCACATGTTCTTATGGCGAGGAAAAGTATTTCAAAATAAATATTTATTTCTTCATAAGGAGAGGAATGATCTGAACTCCTCGCTGTTTTTAGATCAAGAGATCTTTTCTATGTGTGAAATGTATGCCATTTCCTTCAGTCCGCAATTTTGCCATGGCCTGTTCCTGTTCAGATACAATATTTTCCAAGTGTTTTTGGTGCGCAATTTTGCATACCCAAATTGAGACAAAATTTGCACCAGACCATTTGGTCCGCAATATGGATATGCCCGTAACTGGATTCGTGCGGCAATATATTATTATGCAGACAATTTTCAAAAATTAAAGAACCTAATTTCACAAGTGTCTAATGATTCACAGTGCATCCAAAAGTGTTAAGAAACATTTTAAAATGTTAAAGTGGATCAACAGTTAATGTATATTAGTTATTGCAAAAAATAACGACTTTATTGAAAAAACTGTAATCAATTTGTCTGATAGAGTATTATCCGATGTTGATAAACTTGTTCCTTCTGAAGGTTTAAATTACTCAGTTCCTAAGTTTGATATCATTTCAGCAATTGAAGAAATATTACAAAACTTGCCAGAAGAACATAAAGACGAATTTAGAATTAGAACTAAAATAACACTAGAAAAACCATTTAAAATTAAATAAAACCTAACATACACATCAGAACAAGGAACATTAAAATCATTAAAAAGAGCTAACACTATGAAAATTCTACCAGCCGATAAAGGTAATTCAACCGTAATAATGGATTGCATTACTTACGATGAAAAGATAATGTCTCTTTTAAATGACGGTAATTACTCAATACTAAATAATGATCCAGCAGAACGTATTGAGAGACAAATATACAATATGTTAAAGAAACACAAAAATTATTTCAATGACATAGAAAGATTCAAACTGATACCACACAATAGCAAAACACCTCATGTTTATGGAGTACCAAAAATACATAAACTAAATATTCCTCTACGTCCAACAGTCAGCTGTATAAATTCGCCAACACACCCCATTGCTAAATATCTACTCAACATTCTTAATCCACTTGCTAACAACACTAACTCATATATAAGAAACTCACAACATTTTTTAGAGAAACTATCACAAATTAATTTAAATCCTAACCATACTCTGGTAAATTTTGATGTTGTTAGTCTATTTACCAACGTACCTGTTGATAAAACTTTAAATATTGTAGGAAATAAATTAGCAAATGATACTAACCTTGGTGAACGTACAAAACTTAATATTGACACAATACTCGAATTACTTACTTTTTGCGTAAAAACTACTTATTTTCAATACAATACCAACTACTATCAAAGAAAAAACAATGATATGGCTATGGGTTCGCCTTTATCACCTTTATTAAGTAATATTTTTATGGAAAATTTTGAATTAAATTTTGTTGAAATTATCAATATAAACCTTTAATTTGGTGGCTTTATATAGATGACATTTTTTCAATTTATCCATATAACGAACATTTTCTTAACGATTTTCTAAATTATATTAACACCAAAGAACCCACAAGCAAATTCACTATAGAAAGAGAAATTAATGAACAACTTTCATTTCTTGACATTCTTATAAAAAAAGATTTGAATAGTTTCGAAACAAAAATATACAGAAAACCTACACATACAAACAGATATTTAAATTTTAATGCAAATCACCCAGTAATGGTAAAAAGTCTATATGATCGAATGAAAATAATTTGTAATAATCAAAATTTCAACACAGAAAAAGAATTTTTGAGCAATGTTTTGATTAATAATAACTATCCTATTGATTTCATTCAAAAATTCTTTATAGAATTTGAACAACCAAATATCAGACAAAATCAAAATAGACTTATTACGAACCTCTTTATTCCTTATATTCCTGGTTTATCAGACAAAATAAAACGAATAGGTAATAAATTTAACATTCATACCATTTTCAAAACAGAAAACACCCTTAGATCTAAACTAACAAAAGCAAAACCACGTAATGAAAATGAAACTACTAAAAATGTTATCGATAAAATACCATGTGAATGTAATAAATTTTATATAGGTGAGACCTGTAGACCATTATCAAAACGTATAAAAGAACCCCAAACTTATATTAGAAATGCACAATTCCACAAATTACATATTTGTCAACATGCATTTGATAACAATCACAGAATACAATGGAATGCTTCAAGTATTTTAGCAAAGGAGCCTTCATCTAAAAAACGTAAAATTAAAGAAAGTGCTTTAATTTTATTAAATAAAGATGAATGTGTTGCTTCAACTTCTGTTAGTTTTAATAGCACTTGGTTACCTTTGCTAAAACCTGAAGTTGATAAGGGACACTTAAAAATTAACTAATCCTTTCAACAAAAATCATTAAATTCTTCCTAAGCGAATAACACCAAATTATAGATATAAAACTTTAGAAACAAACTAATTTACCAAATAACACCTCAATATCACACTAAAGACCAGTTAAGCAGTAATTAAATATGACATTATAATTGTCATCTTGTCAAAGTCAGTTCAAAGCTTGACAATATCTGCAAGAGCTTTTTACTTTTTTATTGCATTTGCTAACCATTTTCATTTTTAGTTTCTTTTATTCTTGATAACGATAGCAGACTTGCTTATCGAAACGTCGAGGATATCTAGCTATTTCATTAGGGTCACTAAACTAGCACTTATGCTGTTTACATCCTGGAGCCAGAGCCGAAGAGGCTCTATACCAATTCAAAACAAGTGTAATCATTTGTGGAGCCAAAGACAATCAATTACAAGGTAAACATGAATTTCTAGCAGACAGTATTTTGCAACTAGAGGAATCGTATATACAAGTCTACCAGAGTCGATGAATATAATAGAAACATGTGTGTGTGTACAAAATTGCAAACAAATACGAGGTGAGGTAGGAAAAATAGTAATGGCAAAAGTAGAAAATTTAATAGGAAAAACACAGGTTTTTAAGCAGGTCGTAACCATAATGTCAGGGAAAACTGTAAATATTTGACTATTGAACCTGCCTTAGTTCCAAAATACAAGTTCTGGCCTTTAACTTCAGTATAGATATAGAGAGATCGTTTTCTTTCTACAAACATGTCCTTAGTCATAGACGCCACAATTTTTTAGTTCAAAACCTTGAAGCGCACCTAATAACTAAAATTGTATTTGTGATTTAATAAAGCATACAAAACTTTAATTTATTTTTATTCAATACTTAATTCCCAAATATAGTGAAAATTTAATTTAGAAAATTTAGTTGTTTTATTGCTGCATAATCATTGCATATTTATATTTTTTTTGCATATATCCTACATAATTAAAAAAAATGCATATATGCACATATTGTTAAGGATTTTGGTTGCATATAATCCTGTCTTTATAATGATACTTATTGCTTACGGCCCTACAAATTTGAGAAAACCAGGAAAATAAATCGTAAGTCGGCAACGCCGTAATCGAATCAAAATTAGGGCCATTTCTTTCCATAGAAGTAGTGTTAATTATTATTACATCTCTAAAAATTTAACGACTCTATAGGCTATATAATTTAACCGTGTGAACTATGTATTTTTCATTTCAAGAAACACTTTGCATAGAACTAGTTTCTTAAGTCAATATGAAACACGGGCTTGTCCGTGATTAAAACAAAAACAAATGCGATTTAGGTATTGAATAACAGAAAGAAAACACGACACCGGGCGTTAACAATGTAGATACATAGTAAATAAGACGTCGTTTAGCGCCGTTTGAACACGATATTCCGCCTACGCCATACTAAAATCATTGTCTACCGAAATGGTAACCTCTTCTGTTCAGAACTTGTACACTGCTATTGTACAGTTAAGAATTTCTTCTTGCCACACCTCGCTAAAATAGTGTCATACACAGATCGCAAAAATAATCATAGATTAAGATAAGTAAAACAAAGACAGGCATGTATAATATAATTTTATTGAGATTTGCGTTACCTCCAAATGTTGTGCCTCCAACAATTTTTTCAAAATTTCCTTGCTTCCAAGGCAGATTTGAAGGCCGTTTTATAGGATGTAATTATATTTTTCTCTGTATTCAGTTTCAGACAATATTGTATTTCGGCTATAAGATTTGATTCGTTGTCATATACAAAATCTAAATCGTCCAATTCTGCTCCATCTAGCTCATGATGAAATATAATTGGTGTATTTTCAATATTTAAGCACCAATATTTTCACTAAAAGTTTCGTCTTCAGATTCTTACAGATCATCATCGCTTTCCCCAAAATTTTCTGTAAACTTTT
>MU182661.1:0-54775 GCA_016904865.1 Pissodes strobi | reverse complement strand
TGTATACATTTTCATATTGTTATTAACATAATTTGCATAAATATTTCGTCTAATCTCATTGATAAATAATATTTGATGGACTAATATGTGTATACATTTTCATAAAGTTATTAACATAATTTACATAAATATTTCTTCTAATCCCATTGATAATTAATATTTGATGGCATAACATGTGTATATATTTTGATATTGTTATTATCATTATTTGCATAAATGTTTCTTCATCTTCATGGATAATTTATATTTGATGGCATAACATGTGTATATATTTTGATATTGTTATTAACATTATTGGCATAAATATTTCTTTATCTTCGTGGATAATTCATATTTGATGGCATAACATGTATATATATTTGGATATTGTTATAAACATAATCTGCATAAATATTTCTTCTATTTTCATGGATAATTCATATTTGATGGCATAACCTGTGTATATATTTAATGAAATCGTGTTATGCTGTGATCAACACTGCTTTAAGTGAAAACATAAAATGTATTATTTGCTGTCTTTTCGTGCTAGGGTTTTAATATTAGAATGAGTGAGAGAGTACACAAGGGCCTTGATGAATCTATACTAACCATTTCCTACCCTGACGGGAGAATATCCTAGTTATAAATATAATGATCATTCTAGAGATAAGTTTAAAACTATACTATGGTATTGTCCCATATTTGCAACTAAATAGCTGGGTAGCCTCCGTAATCCAGGACCTCAGTACCTACCAGCGGCGTCTGGTTAACTAACAAAAACCTCTTCAGTTTTAAATGTATTGTTGCAAGTGTGAAACTGCGAATTGTGGTACGGGAGACAGTAATTTAATTAATTATAATACTAATAGATTATACAGCATAATTCGGTTTAGGAATTAAGATCGAGGGTTTCTCTGCCGTACTCTTTCCCCTCGTGAATTCCAGGCTGAGTCCGGCACGCTTTTCTTTAATAAATTAGGCGTATTAGGAATCTGTGGTTTAATTTACATGACGCACCTTCCCTCAAGTTTCCCTAAATGTGTTCCGTTGAAGCGCATAATGAGTGAGTAAAATTGTGCAAGATATAGTAATAACACAACGTAGGAATTGGTCCTCTTTTTAATCCATTTCTTTTTAATCTAATTTGACTATCATTGGCAAAATAAAGGCAAAGCACAATTTTACTTATCTGATTCAACCATTTTGAATCGACCCGGGTACGTTATACTACAATATTTATTGGAGCTTGTTGTCATATATCTGCCTTTAATTTAATTCAGTTTCTTAATTTAATTTCCTTCAATTTTTACTGTTTTTTAAGCTCCCTTTTCCCATATTTACCTATAATTGAAATGTGCTTGAAAGTTTGCAGCAACGAAAAAATGAAACAACCTAGATGTTAATATATGCCTTGAAACTTTTTGTGCTATTAGATTGAAAAAGTTGGATTCAATTTACACACTTTTATTATTTAAATCTTTGTTTCTTATTTTTTCCAATATTCTTTTCAAATTTTAAATGTTTGCAGAAGTTGCCCTAAACGTCTCATGAGACTAAAGAAAAAAAAAGAGACAACCTCTATGTCTATACGTATATTCGTTGAAACTTCGTAAAAGAGAAAATATTTGTTAAATATATTCTGTACAGGATTAAGAAACTGAATTAAATTTGTGCAAACCAGTTTTTATCTTAACTTTTTTACTGTAATGTTTCATTTTTTAAAATATTCATTTTAAATACATTCAGTAGTTTTGGGCCTCTGAAAAAAAGATCAAAAAACAAAAAAAAAACAGATACATTTGCTATGTTAATATTTTTGATGGAACTTTTTGTCTTAGGTCGTAAAACTGAATCTTTTTGTACAGGATTACAAAAATATTGAATTAGATTTTTACGAATGAATTTAACTAGTTAATTTTGTTACTTTATTCTAATTTTTTTTTAAGTTTCTGATATTTTTTTAATTTCTGCCCATAAATCTTTAAATATGTGGTATATTTATGCATATTAATTCGTTTTGTACATACAGGAATAAAAGTCCTTGAATCTGTCCGAACATTTGTTTTTTAAATTTCCTTGTTAATTCTTCGCTTTTATTTAATTTAAATTTCAATATTTTTGGCCGTATTTTAAAAGTGTACAACTTGTCTTAGGCATCTTACGAAAGCGATGGAAAAAGAGAAGCTTACGTTCTTCCTGGTATACCATGTACTTTAGACTATATAGTAGAATATACTCTAAGCCATGTACAGGGTTATCCAACGAAGACTAAACAAGGCGATTTTTTTGACTTTTCCTGTACTCTTATAAAAAAAACTGAAATAGCCATTTTATGTAATTTTCTCCCGCGAATTCAGATATGTTCAGCAAAAAACAATTGAACATCAAATAAAAGTGCTAGGGGCCACTTTGATATTTTTTAAATGACACCCTGTATATTACTACATCTTTGAACTCTCTAGAAAAATCTAAACACATTTTGTGTATAATATCCTATACCTATCTTTAACTGTTCACCAAATATTGACAGTTGAATGTCGGGCATTTTGACACTTTGACAGGCTCTAAAATCTAAACGCACGAGATCAAAGAAAACGGTTTGCACATTCCTATCTTAAGTTTTCATAAACTATCGAATGACAGTATCTTCGAATTTATCCCGCGGATAAAATTAACCGAAACTTTTAAACCTCCGGTTAAATTCAAAGTTACTATCATTCGATAGCTTATGAAAACCCAAGATAGGAATGTGCAAACCGTTTTCTTTGATCTCGTGCGGTTTAGATTTTAGAGCCTGTCAAAGTGTCAAAATGCCCGACCTTCAACTGTCAATATTTGGTAAACAGCTAAAGACAGGTATAGGATATTATAAACAAAATGTGTTTCGATTTTTCTAGAGAGTCCAAAAATGTAGTAATATACAGGGTGTTCCACTTAAAAAAATATCAAAGTGGCCTCTAGCACTTTTATTTGATGTTCAATTGTTTTTTGCTGAACATATCCGAATTCGCGGGAAATTACATAAGATGGCTATTTTAGTTTTTTTTTTTATAAAAGTGCAGGGCAATTCAAAAAATCGCCTTGTCTAGTCCTCGTTGGATAACCCTGTTCCTTAATATGTTAAGTTGCGATGATTTAATTTTTTTATAAATGTTTAATATTGTAATTTTGGCAGTGGACAATAATAGCTGTCCTTTTTCCATCATGTCATCCATGTCAAATGTTATTGTGAAATATATGAAAATCATATAAACTAATTTCACATATGTTCAAGTGACATAAAGTAAATTAACGTAACATGTGACGTAACTGTTAGTTTTGACAGCTTCTTAACTTCACTTTCTATCTCCCAAAATATTTTTCTAATTTTTTTTTACTTTTAAACCTGGTATATATATACACAAAAATGAACATTACGAAATTTTGATAAATTTCGGAAATCGATAGAGGGCTACGTTACAATATAGTTTGGTTTAGTTTGAGTTTATTTAGGTTAGTTAGGATTAGTTTCGATTATTATGGGTTTAGCTTTGCTTTGCTTGAGATAATTTTGTTTACTTTAATAAATTGAGTTTTAATCGGGCTATTCGCGTTAGCACTCGAAGCTCTGTTTGAAAATCGCACATTTATAAATTATTGGTATAATTCTTCTCATCTGAAAAGTTAGAACATTTCAACGACCATGTATAGATATCTAATTATCATCCCTATTTATTCTTGTAAGGAATACTATTTAAGATTAATTTTCGTATTTTGTTAAAGAAAGTTCAAATGGGGCAGGCCAGTAAATCATAATGGACTTCGATATAGAATTAAAAACTGTACATCAATCCATCAATTCCAAGTTTATATGCATGGTATGGTATGGTATGGTAGGTAGGCAAGATTTGCCCTTCAACACGTCGACCACAATTGATCTTTTGTGTATGCTATTCTATTTAACAAGAGTCTAGTGACCCGACCAAATTTGTGATACCAAAAGCCACCTATACTACATAGGTGGCCTTGCGTGGAGTGTATTCACAAAGAAGGGGGATTCTTTTTGAATGTATTCGCGGAAACACATGCAAGCTGCTGTATATCTACTGTAATACGGCGTTTGTTAGATATATCCTGGTTTTTAGTTAAATAAAGCAAAATATTTTGTAAAAAGTGCATCCAAAGTACGGGCACGTATTACAATAAGTAATATCACTTTTCGCATAGCCCTCCGCTCGCTGCGGGGGCTCAAGAAAGGGAAAGTAACCAGGTGCTAACCCAAACTAACCCAAGACATACCCAAAATCAAGAAAAAAACTGTTTAGAAATATAACCTTAACAAAAAAACTACGGGGTTTGAACCCGAGCCGCTGCCGCCGATAGCTGCCGCTGCCAAGTTGAGACCTAACCATCTAGACCTCTAGACCACCACGGCTCATGCTGAAAATTGTTTGCCACCTACACTAGATGGCATTAGAGTCGGTATCAAAAATTACATCGGGTCTTCAGACGCTTTTTATATTTTACATGAAAATTCCTATCTCCTTCGAGAATCTCAGAATATTTCGAGGGTTGAGCCTTTGCAGATCTTCCGGTGCCACCAGGGCATTTTTGAGATACCCTAACCTTTGGCAAGTCAGTGCCTGACATTCACAGAGTAAGTGCTCTGACGTTTCAGACATAGTTTGGCAGAATCTGCATTGTTCATCAGTTGTTTTCCTTATTTTTCTTGGTACATCCAGGGGCCATGTCCAGTGAGATGGTCTAAGACCAGTTTTATCTAATTTTTTTGTAGCTTGAGAAGCTTTTTTGTGTAGTTAGGCGAGTGAGAGGTGAGTCTCTTGGTCTGTCCCTGCCCAAGGCATTGGCACAGTGTGTCTCTTTTCGCCTTTTTTCCCCAATTTCTGAGTTCATTCATTACATGGCCTCTAGTGATGACACAGAATGGTTCAGGCCCGCAAACGGTAGTCTGTGCACCATTCCGTGCGAGCTGGTCGGTGGCTTCGTTGCCTTCCACATTCTAGTGCCCTGGAACCCACATTAGGGTGAATCTGTTTCTATTTGCCAATTGATCTGCAGCCATCCGACAATCCCACACTAGCCGGGAATTGATTCTGCAAGTTGCTAGCGCTTTTAAGGTTGCTTGACTATCTGATAGGATATAGATCTTTGCACCTCTTACGCATTTTTGGCACATACAGAGATAGCTATATTGATAGTAATTAGGTATGCTTGAAAGATTGTGGGAGTGTTTCCTAAAGATGCAGAGATTCCACACCTAGTTCCGTAAACGCCGGATGCCACTCCTTCTTTAATCTTTGATCCATCTGTGTACCAGACAAGTGATCCCCTCTCTAGTCGTTTTAGACTTCCCCTGTAGAATTGCAGTCTTCAATTATCACTTCAAAGAAGTGATCAAAATGGAATTTGGTTACCATTGTATCGGTTGGTTTGATCATAGCCTCTATCTGGATGTCCTTTAAAATTTTAATGTGGCCAGTTAAATTTCCTGTCTTTAGTTTTTGTGTTTGAGTGACTCTATACGCACTGGGCCATATCTCCTTTTCTATGCATATGTAGAGCGGAGGTCAAGTAGGGTTTCCAAAGCTGCTGTGGGACACGTTTTCATAGTGCCTGTTATACCCAGACATGCGAGCCTTTGTACTCTTGTTGGCTCTCGCTGTGTTGTTATTTCCTTTGTTATTACCCACCACACCAAGCAGGCGTAGGCTATAAGATGCTTAACGACAGTGTTTGTCTAGTATTATAGGACCACCAGATGATGGAGTGTTTTAGCCCCCATGATTTACCAAAGAGTCGTTGAGAGGCCCAAAGCGCTGCCGTTGCTTTTTTGAGAGATCTTTCTAGGTGTGGGTTCCAGGTTAGTTTCTGGTCAAGAACGATGCCGAGATACTTAACCTCTTACCGATGTACCTCTCAAAGTGGGTGCTTTAAGGTTCAGCTTCCTTCTTTTTATGAATGGGATCACTACCGTTTTGAATGAGCTGACATTTAGTCTTTCCTGTGTATACTATGTGCTGACAAAGTTGAGTGCAATTTGCATACGTTCTGAGTGAACGTTGTCATGTTTACCTCTTATTATTATAACTAGGTCATCTGCGTAACCTTGGACTTCAAATCCTGCTTCAGTCAGTTTTACCAGTAGATCGTCAACCACCAGAGACCAAAGCATGAGCGATAGGACCCCTCCTTGAGGGCATCCCTTTATTACTTTGACTATGACGGCTTTTTCTCCAATGATTGCGGTGATTTCACGGCTGGTTAGCATGGATTTTATCCATTTTGTAGTGGTTGGTTCCACTCCTCTGCGGGATGTGGGCGCTGAATGGATTCATGTAAGCTGTTGTCAAATGCACCCTCGATGTCTAGAAATGCACACAGCGCCACTTCTTTTTCAGCCAGTGCCTTCTCTATATCGCGGATTTACATGCATACAAATTTAGTAACTAATACTTAATATGATGTGTGATATCTACATAATTTGTGTGCATTTCAAAAACGGGGAAAAATGCCGAATAATAGCAATATGATCAAATATTTTGTATGTATGTACACCATGGACACCCCTCTTAACTTGGTTATTTTTTAAGATAGAGAGATAATTTTTTTATCGACTTGTAGGTAATCATCTTAATTTTTTTTATTAGTAATGAAAATATTATACAGGGTTAGTGCAGTAAGCAAACGCCAATATAAAGTTTAATTTTTTTAAATGGAACACCCTGTACATTATTGCATTTTTGGATTCTACTTAAAATTCTAAGAATATTTTATGTATGATGTTATACCTCTAGAGTTAGTAGTTTCACAGCTATAAACGGTTGAAAAGCGATACTTTTCACCTTGGTAGCAAGAAGATCATTAGAGATTGAGTAAGAATAACTTCACATTCCTATCTTAACTTTTCAAGAGTTATCTGATGGTGCTAATTGATGGTACCTACCGAGGTACCAGATTTGGTACCCATGGTACCTCCTACCAGTTAGCACCACAGATAGCTCTTGAAAAGTTAAGATTGGAATGTGAAGTTAATCTTACTCAATCTCTAATGATCTTCTTGCTACCAAGGTGAAAAGATGCCCAAGTACCGATTTTCAAATGTTTATAGCTGTGAAACTACTAACTCTAGAGGTATAACATTATACATAAAATTACCTAGAAGTCGATAAAAAAATTAACTATCTTTAAAAATAATCAATCCATTTATAATGAATAACCCTGTACTTCCATAAAGATTACGAGTATGCATCGATATGCTGAAAGCAATGAGATTTTACTAAATTAAATGTATAAATCTACATATTTTAACCTAAACCATATGTCAATATATTGGAAGGCGTAATCCTTCAAAATATGCCCTAATGCATTAAAAGCAAAGCTATTCAACTTTGGAAAATTTTCCCATTTTTTTTGCATGTTTCACTTTAACATCGATTTTCTCGTATTTCCCGATCTCGTATGGAAATTTTTTATTGAACTTTTTTACAGCAAATACATAACCTTCCATGTATTTGCTGTAAAAAAGTTCAATAAAAAATTTCCATACGAGATCGGGAAATACGAGAAAATCGATGTTAAAGTAAATCTGAAATTGGTTTGGGAAAATAGCGATCCGTTAGTTGCCACCTACGTTTGAAGCAGATTTTTCAAACTGAAAACCAGAGACGTTACCATGTTACCAATTTGTGCATTTTCAATCGGATCGATGCGTTTTTTTGATATGATGTACTCATAAGCAACTCATAAGCATGTAAGCAACTTTGGTTGCTCCAAATTGTTCAGGTTTCCTGTAATGAAATATTAGGTGGGGACGTGTCGGGAAAAACTGAAATGATGAAAATTTTAAATTTACGAGCTTACCCTGTATAAAGGGCATCATCATTTAAAATAAACCCTCTTATACGTCATGTACTCATGGCGAAAATTATCGTCAAGTAATCGGCTTTTCTATAAAAAAAATATATTATTTTTCCCTGAAAAGTCAATTTTTCCATTGAACTGTCATTTAAGTTTTTTGAATCTTTGCGAGTTTTTCGGCGTTAAAACGTCTCAAAGTGACCCATTTTTCAATACTATACATACTCGTCATTTTTCGATTCTGGGTAATTTCAATAGCCTTGGAAGACTGTCAAAAGGAACATGCCTAGAAAATGTCCACCAAATTTATCGTGTATTAAAGCCAAATTTTGAAAAATCGCACTTATGACGTAATAGATTGGTAACAAGAAATCGAACAAATGAGCCGCGGCTATCCTCAAGTGTTGCATAAAAACTTGCATATTTATCAAATTTTCATTTTAAGTAGTTTTCTAGAAAATAAATTATTCACTTCAAAAATATGCTTCCTACGACGATGACGACGACGACCCGACGACAACACCGGGGTATATAATAAAAGCGACGAAGCTGCTCTTATAGCAACTTCAATATTTAATTTTTTTCCCATAATTTGAGTATTTTTATCCCAAACTTTGAATACATCTAGCTTGCAAGTGACTAGTTGAATATATTTTTTCAAATCCAGGGTACTATTTTAAAACTAATTCTTTATTGGGAAAAGTTAAAAATATACAGGTTGTCCCATTTGCATTACTAATTATACGATAATAAATACGATGCTGTCAAGTAATTTTTGAGAATAATCGTGCTATAATGCAATGAACATACATATTTTGGGGTGTTACAGGCATTCTTAGGTGAGCATACAAGAAAAATAAATTCAGTCCCTATGCTTTTACGTATGAGCAGTTTTACTAAGCATTTGGCCAATCGCACATACCCTATTAGCGTTCCCCGTAAATTGACCTTAACATAATTTTAGAGTTTGACAACTGCAAATATGTCTATTGTTTGGCGTTATTAGGTCAATTCTATCACTAAAACAGGGTTTTATTCACCATACCAAAACAGAATTTTAATCTCATTTGAGGTTAACTCATTGTTCCCTAGGGTATCAACACCGAACATATAACGTATATGTTCGGTGGTATCAATCCCACAGTTCTTGCGATATCTTCATAAATTACTTGCGATAAATAGTTTTGATACCTGCTATTTAGACGTTGTTAAGTTTTAATGTTATAGCAGAGACAAGTAACGAAGAGACGCTCAACTAAAGGTGGAATTCTCTCCTAGCGATAGCTGCGATGATCGTTCAGCGATCGTCGCTGCGACGATCGCGCTGAGACTGATACTGTTGTTCTTTTAACTTCTTTTATGGAATCACTTTCCTCCAAGCGACAGCCTCGGGCGATAATCGTCGGATGCAGCGTGCGTCGCAAACTGTCTTCTCCGAGAGCAAATATAGTCGCTGCGACCAACGACTTTTCCTTAGTTTAAACTGAGAACTGAGGTCGATTCAATCTGAAACATTTTCGGAATTTTTTATCGTTAAGCTTCGAATGGGTTTGTATTAACTGAGTGAAAAAGCCCTCCTTCGGTCTGGAGATATATATCGTATCGACCTCATCTCGTTGAATCACACATATTTGAAGTATGTCATCATCTTCGGCTTCTTCATACATCATATAAGCCGCAAGTAGTTTCCTACTCCGCTTTAAACTCATTCCAATGATTTGACTGACACAAAACACGAACGAACAACTAATAGGAAAATTACCGATGCACGCTTGAAATTTAATGTCGCGAACGCTGGTTGGAAAACATACCTATGGAGATTATCGCTGAGCGATAATCGCCATAGGTATGTTTTCCAATCAGCGTTCGCGACAAATTTCCAGCGTGTATCGGTAATTTTCCTATTAGTTGTTCTTTCGTTCTGTGTCAGTCAAGTCAATGGAATGAGTTGAAAACGGAGTAGCAAACTACTTGCGGCTTATCTGATGTAGATATGAAGAAGCCGAAAATGATGACATACTTCAGATGTGTGTGGTTCAACGAGATGAGGTCGATACGATATACAGTATGTCCTCGGATGGGGTTAACAAGAGGACAAATGGACTAAAAAATGAAAGATACGAAAAAAGTTATTCTTGAAGTTTTTGCTTCCTCTAAAACTAAGAACTGCCCAAAAAATAATATCGTATATTATACAGAGCGATCACAAATTAACAATACGTGTAATTTTCCAAGAGTAAACTACGTGATTTTATTTTTTTTAATAATGTTAATCAAAAAAGTTGATTGCAGATAAGTTATTGAAATGCAGGAATAGTATAAACAAGTATTCAGGGTGCTACCAATTCTTTCTTTGTATGTTTTTTGGGTATCTCGAAAGCCGTAAGAGATACGAGGTCGGTTAAATTGGGGCAAAAGTGCGCAATTTAACGGTGATTGACATGCCGTCGACAAATTAGAAAATTCCGTCTACTTCCGGAGATCTCCGTAAAAAACTGAAAATCATCTATTTTATTTTTATTTTTTCCTGCCTTTGTTTGAAGAGATAAAGTAAAATAAATGTCACATTATTATTGCCACATTTTTGCTCCTCTATAAGCTGGCGGTATCAAGTTTTAAATCCGACGTTTCGCTTTCGGGCCCCTTCATCAACTTAATTTTTTTAAATACGAACCTGGGTTTTTGTCTAATTTTTAAAAAGCCTTCGGTCTCCCAGAACCAACGATGTATTACACTTGTCCGTTAGTGGTAACAAATATTGTCATAAGTGCAATCGGTTCAGATAAGATCGCCCAAAATCTAAGATTCATTCGCCCTATAGCATTAAAACTACAAATGCCACCCACCTGCATGGTATGTTTAAAAAAACTATTTAATGATCCAGCAGTAGGTGTTCTATTTGAAAAAAAATGCATTCTGATATTCTGTATATATAACATGTTTAAACTTTGCGCATTACATAATATAAACCAACATAACCATATATTTTTGACATTAATAACTGTGTATGTAATTTTAGAAAAATATATAACTTTGTTAGGATGTAAAATTTTGGGGCACTCCATATGCTCTAGAATTGTTTAAGAAATACTTCTTCACATCCAAGTACCGTCTACTTCGCCGCAATTAATAAAACAATGCATCAAATTAAAGGTGCATAAGAGAGTATTTAGTTACCAGTCGAACGGTATTAAGTTTCACTTAAATTATCGATGGACCAGTACGTAAAGAATGCCTTGTCATCCATCGAAGTGCGTGCAGCATCATTTTTTCCTTGGGCAGTGACATGATTGCTTTCTCATCTTGGCGGTCAAAGAGACCAGAACATATAAACAAGTGTTGGAGCCACAGAAAAGTGATTTTCGTGTATATGTAATTGACTTTTCTATGGTTGGAGCCACCACTATATTCTTCGCATTTGGCTGCCTTCTTTCACCCGTGAATATGAATAATACATTTACAAGGAAGAAAATGCTGGAAAATTTAAGACCCCCTTCACTCAATGGAGAAACCATCCGTTTACAAATACAGCCAAATATCCGGAATTGCCCTGGATAAAAAACTTAACTGATGCCCAACAAGCTGCAGACTGCAAATTGGTTCTACCTTTAGATGATATGCCTATTAAAACTAACTACAATCATGCCTATGACGCTGACGTCCTCTTATTAGGAAGAGAAGAATTGGCAAGAAACTCAGGACATCTGAGAACAACAGATAATAGTTGGTTCATTAATAGCTCCAAGACCAGTGATGGTACAGGTGCCCCTGCATGGAATTAAAATGGTAAAGTGGAGCTTAACTGCTCCCCGGAGCAAATATGCAAACATTTTCAGGCTCAACTTTATGCCATTGAAATGACTGCACAGTGGCTCATTGAGAGAATCTAAAAAGGCAAATCAATGAAAATATTCTCAGACAGTTCAGCTTTGAAAGCTCTCGACTTTTGTTGTTCATCCAAGGTAGTATGGAACTTCCAAAACTACTCAGCAAACTATGGTATGACGACATCGAAAGACCAGATGCTTTTGCAAAGCAGGCAGTTGTAATAGCTTTCATAGGGCCAGAAGCAGTACTGTTAGTTAAAGATGATCTTTCCAAGTAGACCCAACAACAATTTGTAGACAAATGGAGTCTAGCACACTCAAAGATAGAAGGGAACCTGCCATCAGTAGTGGGAATTAGAGAAGTAATTATCGACTAAGAAGCCACATGAATGAGATAAAGCTGTACTTGGAAGAGGAAGAACCATGAAACATGTCTTATGCTTCTGTCCAGTAACGCAAAGAACCAGACAAACCGTGTTTGGAGACCCTCAAATAAGACTTATGTGGATTTAAACTATTTACTCCATGAAGCTAATCGATTTCCTGAAGAAAATTGAGCAGCGGTAGGCCAATGGTCGCAGTGGAGGGCCTCTCATGCGTCTTTTATCAAATAGTTGTAGATAATAGTATATTATTGAACAAGTGTATAATGTTGGCCATAATAAAGGAGGACGATTGTTATACGAGCGTCTTGCGGCGAGTGTGATAATCATTGGACTATATCATAGTTCATTATACGTTATATTGTCTAAATTTGGTAGATGGATAAACAAGAGTATGTAGAAGAACTGGAGAGAGATTTATCAAACATTTGATAAAAGAGTGCGAATGTTTTAATGATTTATCCGTCATAGTGTAGAATGCTATATCCATGAAAAGCCGTACAGAACTGTATGTTTTTATAGTAAGACAATCCTTAACTTCGTAAATTTATATAAACAACATTTTAAGGCCACACTTAATACCTTTTGCCTATTAGTTTGGCAATAATTTTATTTTCATGCAAGATAATGAAAGACCCCACAACTGCAACAGTTCGAACATTTTTAAATAATTCAAATATCACTAGAGAGATAAAAACACGATTGAACATCTATGGGATGAATTGGGAAGAACTGTTCAATCTCGCGAAAGACCTCCTGCAACTCTTGAGGATATGGCTAAAGCTTTCGTAGAAAACTGGAACATCTTACCTAAAAAATATTAGAAACTTAATTTTAAACGTGTCACGCAGATTAGAAGCTCTAAGAATTATTCGAGGCGACAATACAAGATGTTAGATACTTAGGAAAGTTTATGCGGTATTTTTATGAATTGTCTTGATTGTTTTAATATTGGAAATGTTTTTGTTTTCCTATTATGGGGTATCAAATCACGAAAAGTGCATGCTACATTTGGCAAATCGCGTAATATACGTGAGAGATCGTGTTAGTCTGTTTCTGAGGATGGTATCGGTTCAAATGACAAAAATTAATTAACTGATACTAACCGAAAGTTGATTGAGCGACTAACCCAAACTAACCCAAACTAACTAAAAGTAACCAAAAGCACAAAAAAGGACTAAAATGAATCGGAACCAATTTAAAAAAAAAAGTAAGTTAAAACTAACTTAAAGTAACCGAAATTTGGCGAATAATCAAAACTAACCATAAAAATTAAAATTGGTATACTAAAATAAATTGGAACTAACTGAAACTAACCGAAAGTTGATTCAACGACTAACCAAAAGTAACCAAGAGCTCCAAAGAAGGCTAAAACGTATCGGAACAGATTAAAAATATTAAAGTAAGTTAAAACTAACCAAAACGAACCGAATTTTGGCGACTAACCAAAACTACCCAAAAACATTAAATTCGATTATAACGTATCGGCGCCGATTGAAATGGCTAAAATTAAAACTAACTGAAATTAACTGAATATTGATTGAAGGACTACCCACGACGACTATCTAACCCAACCTAACCCAATCTAGCCTAAACTAACCAAAAGCACCAAATTTGGCTAAAACGTTTCGAAACAGATTAAAAATATTATAGTAAGTTAAAAATAACCCAAATTAACCGAATTTTGGCGACTAACCAAAATTAACCAGAAACATTAAAATTGGTTGTATCGGAAAGTTGATTGAATGACTAACCAAAACTGATCAAAAGTAACCAAAAACACCAAAACGGACAAAAATGTATCGAAATAGGTTACACAAATTAAAGTAAGTAACCAAAAGTAACCGAATTTTGGCGACTAACGAAAACTAACCAGAAACATTATATTTGCCTATAACGTATCGGAGCCGGTTCAGATGAATACTTTGGTTTCTTGACAGTCAGTTTCCAAGGTCGCATAACGACACGGAAAATTTTAGTGAACGTCACGACACGGTTTATGCATAACTGATCATAATGTATGGGAACCCGCTCAAATAAGTAATATAAATTCAGACTAAGTGAAAATAACCGAAAGTTGATTGGACGACTAACCAAATCTATTAAAATTGATTATAACGTATCAGAACCAGCTCAAATAAGTGATATAAAATGAGACTAAGTGAAACTAACCAAAAGTTGATCAGACGACTAACCCAAACTAACCAAATCTATTAAAATTTATTATAACGTATCGAAACCGACTGAAATGACTAAAATAATTAGAGACTAAGTGAAACTAACCGGAAGTTGATTTGACGACTAACCAAAACTAACCAAATTTATTAAAATTAATTATAACGTGTCGGAACTGACTCAAATGACTAATATAAGTTGAGACTAAGTAAAACTAACCGAAAGTTGATTAGAAGACTAACCAAAACTAACCAAATCTATTAAAATTGATTATAACGTATCAGAACCAGCTCAAATAAGTAAAATAAGTTGAAACTAAGTGAAACTAACCGAAACTTGATTAGACGACTAACCAGAACTAACCAAATCTATTAAAATTGATTATAACGTATCGAAACCGACTCAAATAACTAAAATAAGTTGAGACTAGGTAAAACTAACCGAAAGTTGATTAGACAACTAACCAAAACGAACCAAATCTATTAAAACTGATTATAACGTATCGGAGCCGGCTCAAATAAGTAAAAAAAGTTGAGGCTAAGTGAAACTAACTGGAAGTTGATTCGACAATTATCCGATACTAACAAAATTTATTAAAATTGTTTATAACGTATCGCAACTGACTCAAATGACTAAAATAAGTTGAGACAAAGTGAAAATACCCAAAAGTTGATTCGACGATTAATTAAAACTAACCAAATCTATTAAATTTGATTATAACGTATCGTAACCGGTTCAAATGACTACAATAAGTTGATATTAGGTGAATCTAACCCAAAGTTGATTAGCCGACTAACCAAAACTAACCAAATCTATTAAAATTAATTATAACATATCGGAACCAGTTCAAATAAGTAAAATACATTGAGACTAATGCCCGGTTTCTGAAGCACCAGATATCTATTGTATAAAGTTATGAAGCCTATAATTACTATGGTTACAATTGTATTAACAATCGTTGTCATAGGAAATATTTAAAGAATAAAGTTATCCATACGCTCAGAAACTGGGCATAAGTGAAACTAACCGAAAGTTTATTTAACCGCAAGTTGATTAGGCGACTAACCAAAACTATCCAAATTTATTAAAATTGATTATAACGTATCAGAACCAGCTCAAATAAGTGAAATAAGTTGAGACTAAGTGAAACTAATCAAAAGTTGATTAGACGACTAACCCAAACTAACCAAATTTATTAAAATTGATTATAACGTATCGGAACCGATCCAAATGACTAAAATAAGTTGAGACTAAGTGAAACTAATCGAAAGTTGATTAGACGACTAACCAAAACTAACCAAATTTAGTAAACTTAATTATAACGTACCGGAACCGACTCAAATGATTAAAATAAGTTGAGACTAAGTAAAGCTAACCGAAAGTCGGTTAAACTAACCAAATCTATTAAAATTGATTGTAACGTATCGGAACCATCTCAAATAAGTAAAATAAGTTGAGATTAAGTGGAACTAACCGATAGCTGATTAGACGGCTAAATAAAACTAACCAAATCTATTAAAATTAATTATAACGTATCGGAACCGACTCAAATAACTAAAATAAGTTGAGACTAAGTGAAACTAACCGAAAGTTGATTAGATGACTAATAAATCAAAACTAACGAAATTTATTAAAATTGATTATAACGTATCGGAACCAGCTGTAAAATAATTTCAGACTAAGTGGAACTAACCGAAAGTTGATTAAACGACTAACCAAATCTATTAAAATTGATTATAACGTAGCGGAACCGGCTCAAATAAGTAAAAAAATTTTAGACTAAGTGAAACTAACTAATTGATTAGACGACTAACCAAAACTAACCAAATCGATTAAAATTGATTATAACGTATTGGAACCGACTCAAATGACTAAAAAAGTTGATACTAAGTGAAACTAACCGCGTTAGATCGGGGATTGAAAGACGAATCGAATGCAGATTTTAGAACCACCACATGTTATAAATTGTAAAAACGATCGAAACTTGAAGTAATATGCATTTATGTGGTATATTTTAGTAAACTAAACTTACGTAATCTGTTAAAAGTCAATTTTTACATTAGATTGTGTTAAGGTTGGGTGAGGGTGACTTTTAGTTTCTCACGACAGACTAGTCTTGTCTCATATCGTTAGATCGAGGAATGTCAGACAAGTCGAATGTAAATGATCTTTTGCTTTTTCAACTACACTTATAACGTTATAAAATGTAAAAAAGGACAAAACTCCAAGTAATATGCATTTATTTGGAATATTTTGGTGAAGTAAACTTACGTAATCTAACATGCCCTCACTCAAACTTCTATCAACTATTATATTTCCACACAATTATGAGTTTTCTCAGATCTTAAATTTAGTAAGCGTTGCATTCTGCCTCGGCATTTTCAATGTCTCCTTCGGTTGCATCTTTGTGAAGGACTGTGAATTTTTAACCTAGTATAGTAAAATAACCTTTTCTGATCCAATATGCTTTTACTTGGATTAACCGCAGTCAACCATATTCAGTAAGATACGTGCTTTGAGTAGTCTAAGTTGACATCTAATTTATAGCCATAGAAAATGCAAAGTTTTACTAAAAACGTGATATCTGAAAAAGTATTACAGATAAAAAAATTAACAAAAGATTAAAATATTTATCATGGAAATATTTTTATAAAACAACTCACTTGACCAAATCCATTGGTCCCCAAAAATCCATCACATTCGAGATAAAGAACACTTTGCCCTAATTCTATACTAACTGCTGCTAACGTATGGTTAAATGGTTGTTCTGGACTAAAAATTGTTCTACAAGTTCAAGGAAGATCATAGTTTTTATTAATCATTCCATACATGTATGCCATTTAGTGAAGATAATTTAATAGTTAGTAAGATCAATATCTACATATTTAAATTTCAAAGAAAAGTGCAAGTAAACCAATAAATTGGTTCTAATTATACTCATCCGATAACTGTCTGATATTAGTGATCAAATTATTATTATTTCAGGAAAATCTCGAAAAATCCCTTGCATCACATTTCGTCGAAATTTTCTTAAATAGGTCGGCTGAAATAATTAAAGTTTAGTCTAACTAGATGATTGACGTGAGATTTATAATATTTTACGTCTAGCTAAAAGGATAATAAACACTTTTTGCTCAGAAGTAGGTTTATAACGAGTATATTTTAAGAAAAAGGTAATTATTTTTATAGAGTAAGTGGAAAAAATATTTCCAATTAAAATTGTCATAGGTAAGAATCTATACTATTTGAACATTGCGTTTATTTTCTCAATGCAAAAAATATATATTATCCGTCAGAAGAATTATAGAATGGAAATGATTTTAGTATTTATCCATACCGAAGTCATATCTATAGAATTGAAGATATCCAGTCTCTGGAGAAAATCAGCAACAGAAAATTTGTGAACTAGGAGAAAATTCGAACTAGGAGAATTATTAAAAAGCTTGCAAATACATCATAAAGAAAATAAAAGAATACATCTTTTTTAATATGGGGTACTACCACAGAGAAAATTGGCTTTAATCAGGATTGAAATGTGAGGTCGCTCCGACAATGACACTTTGATTATTATTTTTGGTTGTGTAATTTTTATTTCAACTTTATTTATAAGGACATCGCTTACTTTAAATTGAATACACTAACTTTGATTGTATATTTGAATTATGGCTCTAATCAACCACAAAAAAAATTAAATGAAAATTAATTAATTTTAATATTTGCCCATGTCGGAGCATTTAAAATGTAATGCGTAGAAAAATCATCTTTTGCCGTCGCGTCGTATCAAAAATCATACACAAGTTGTATTAACGCTTTTCATGCGAAATATTGTTAATAGGATAGAGAATTCAAAAACCCGATTTTTTCTATGTCTAAACCTTCCCTTATTCCCAAGAACTGTTGTAGCTCACAGAAAATGTTTTGGGAAAAATATAAAACAAGAAAACAATCTTGGAAACATTATTTTTCAACAATATTTGATAGCAACAGATACCAAAAGTTTCAATTAGGCGAGCTTGGGGAATGTTGCTCATTTTTTTTTATTGTAACTCAAAATAAGAGAATATATTAAGTTTGAAAAAATTCCCATAACTTTAATTATCAACGTTATGTTGATGCCTTTTCAAATTTGTTCAATAAAATTATATCTAGTTTTCTATCGACATTTGTATATTATTCCATAGTCCATGCACGGCAAATTTTTGTTTCGTATCGTCTAATTTTTTTCGTAACTGCCATAAAACCTCCCCGATTTGCAAAGTTCGTATCGAGTCATAAGTACCATTGGTCATATGCGTAACTAGTTATTTGATCTGGGGGAGGGATTAGGGAGAACCAAAAAATAGGAAAGGAAAACATAGCGCCGCAGTCAAAATTTTTTACTGGCGCATTCAGGATTACGTCAAAAATATGATTTTTGTATAGTATAATTTGCAAAAAAATTAAGATACAATTCATTTAAAACGGCTTGTTTACTGCTTATCATTACCACTTTTTATTACTTAATATTAGCAAATTCCTTACACTTTGACCATATGCAGTGTGGATTATATGCCAATGTGCTATTATTCGTTCTGCCAAAAATGCGTGTGTATCAAATAACATATATTTAACTTTAGCAATAATAGGTAATTTATCTTTCCTGATTAACGTCATTTTTTCCAAAGTTTCAAATGAAATATTTTTCTGGGGGCCTGGCAAGATCAAGGTGGCACCCCTGTAGCATGCCAGTAACCTACTTGGATAGAATATGAAGTTTGTCGTAAATGGATTAGGAATATCACATAGTTTCTATAAACTTTAAGATTAAAACGAATCAGGAAAGTTACAAGGCTTATTTCGCACCGAAGCGAAGGATTCCTTTCTTGATTTCAATAATTTGGAAATTCATTTTAATTATAGCACACCCTCACTTTAATATTTACTTGCACAATGCCGTTAATAAGTAATTTATATTAAACTCTTTATTGCACCATGTGAGTACTCTATTTCTTAATAGTATATTATGATATAAGTGTATAAGAGGGCTTTTAAAGCACGCGCGACATATTTCAAAACACGACGCGCAGCGGAGTGTTTCGTAAGTCGCAAGGGATTTAAAGGCATCTTAGACACGTATATCATACGCTATTTTTTATTACGAATGCATCATAATCTCAAAAATATTCTAAATATTAAACTTAAGGGATATATTGACGAATATATTAATCTGTCACATTTGACATGATCAAATGTTTCTATAGCAACCTTTAAAAAAGTAGGCGCATCATAAACATCATTTTAAGCACGCTGCAGCGTGCGATAATCGTTGTTTATGATGCATGCGTGATAAAAAATCATTTATGCCTGGTCGATGGAAAAAAATAGAATTTTGGCCAGGGTAGTTGGTACCAAATGAGAAGGTTTCAGGTAAATTTTTGTGACATTACAAACCGTCAACGTATGGAACAACCATAAATCTTTAATAGATACTCCAGAATTGATAAATTAATTAGGATTTTGTTTTTTGTTATTTCAGATCGAAACGAGATATTTCTGACATATTCCGCGTCCCAGGGACTAAATGGTGTGGCAAAGGGTACTCGGCAGATAAATACACCAGGCTAGGTGGATTTTCGAAAACTGATAGGTAAATTAATAACTAAAAATTAATGATATAAATATATAAAGATATCTACTCACCGAACCTTTCATACAAACCTTCAACTAAGAATAATATCAAAACATTTCCAAGCTTACTATCGTCTCAAATCTGCAGACCGGTAAGGGAAGGCTTACTTAGCTTCCTTACATCCTTTTCTATGATCTAAGGACCAAATTTCTCCTCAGTCGACAATATACTGTTAATATCATGTCACCTAGTAGGAGTCGAGTAGAGATGAAACTAGTGACACGCAAGGTTCTTGCTACCTACTCCGGATTCCTCGACATCAGTGCGGATGTTGTTCCACAACAGGTCTTCCGCTCTCTGCAATGCTGCATAATAACATTGTTCCGCTGTGACGCCTACGCCTGACATATAGCGCAGATGAATTATGGGGTACCATTTCTTCTCTCTACTCATCGCAGCTATATCCAGAAATCTCGTTACTTCATCGCGCCCCGTTAATAGTCCTACAAGGGAATTCAGAGACTCCCTTGTTAGCAGCTAGGTGTTTCTGACTTTATTCGAAACTTCCATAGAGTCTTTGATCTGTCTTCTTCTATCGAAGATTCTTATCTCTCAATCCAAAGGCTAGCATGTCTTTGGAGAGGGTGTTGAGTCTCACGTATGACTTTAGCTTCGATTCTGGCAGGTTCTCCTAGGTCCTCATTGCCTGAACCTTGCAGTATCTAGGAGTCCACTCTTATCTTGGTTAATACCAACTTTTACACATAAAAGCTGATGCAAGAACACGTTTTAAGCACCGTCTGTCGGCCTGAGCATTAACCGCTTTCTGCTCTTTATCCTATGCTAATATCTACATGATAATGAGTATGCTTGCTATCACGTTATTCAGATAATATGCTCTAGCACCAGATGTCTGTACTTCAACCATACACATGACTGATCTTTGGAGTTTATCACTTAACTCATTTAAAACGCGTTGCTACACGCTCCATTCGTTATACTCACCATTCGTCTATTCCACTTTCCTTTTATTGGAACCGTGAGACTAAATGACATTTTCTTGTGTAGGTTTTCAGGTTGCGCTCCCCTTTAGGTAAATTAGAAATCCTCCATTCCATCCCTCTATAGATCCAACCATGATCCACTATCTATCTCTCCCTCGACTGACCACCATAGGACTACGCTCTTCATGCTTGCATTTTCAGGAAAAAAGGCTCTGACTTAAAGACTGCATGGTCAATACCATTGTATTGGCAATATATAAATAAACTGCACCTTTATACTTTGTTTGTTGCCAAGTTCTTGTTTACACAATAGCATCGGCCCATGCAATTTTAAAGCAGCCATTAAGTGTGAACTATTTTTCGTGAAAAGCACTTTACCTTGTCATTGTTGCAAGGTTGACCTTGCCGTCAAGGTTAAGGTTGCCATTAGGTCCAAGAGTATATAGTTTATTATCCAGTGGGCAGGAGACCTAGAAGCACGTCCAGGACTTCTGAAGGCTTTGCTATCATTGCTCCTATAACATTCCGGTCAAAGGCCACAAGTCTAAATAAGGCAGGTATTATCATATCCTACAGCAAGCCGAGTCGCAGTTGAGAGATGCTTCAAACATGTATTTTGAAGGTATCTAATTTATATTAACAAAAAAATATGTATTGTATTGCAGGTGTTGCAGGAAGCACGATTTATCTTGTCCGTTTTGGATTGGCGGGTTCGAGACGAAATATGGTTTATTCAACTGGAGGCTGAATACTCTGATGCATTGCAACTGTGATCAAAGGTAAGAATATCGATAAAATAGGTTCTAAAACATAAAACAAATATATGAAAAAATTTTGAAATAATGAACGAGAAGGCATACAATGTTTCAAATTTCGAGTGGCAAAGCTGTTGGTTCTTGGAGGAGGGCACACCCAAATAAATAATTATTGTTTGCGGCAATAAAAAAATCTGCCTCATTATTTCAAAATATGTTTTAAATGCTTATTTGTTGTTAAAATAGTCCTCAAGCACTTTGTTACATTGTGTTTGTTTATTTTTATCTTTAAACCATTTCACTGTGTTCTTTAATTTATCAACTCTTCGTTTTCTCTCGCTCTGTTTCCAAGTGTTATATTGTCTTATTTACTGTCTTCCATTTTATACATTGTTTAATATTTTAAAAGTTTTTATATCTCTTTTAATCTTATCTGGCTTTAATTTTGAAATTCAAGTTCAAAATATGGTTTGCTATGTAAAGATTGGTTCACTACCGACAAAAGAAAACTATAACAACAAGTGATAAAGGAAGCAAATATCAATTCGTCAGTGAACAAACCAGTAGAACATAAAGCAAACAAATGACAAGCAACATGATTATACAAATAATATTAATATTGATAAAGAAAATAACAATCAATTAAAACCATTTTTATGCTCAGGTATACAACAAAAAATTAATGCAGCACAAGAAAGCTAATAGGCGAAGCACTAATATACCAAATATACTAATAAAATTGTCGACAAATATAAAACAAATTACAAAATTGAAAGCAATACCAAAAAAATAGAAAAAGTAAGATTCGAATATTGAGATAGTATCGGAATATTGAGAAAATAATAAGATTTTCTTCAATTTTTTTAACACTTTTCTTAGTTTGCCATTATTATTGTCATCAATTTATTCTCCATTGTACAATTAAATTTTCAAGCTCATTTTAATCTTCTTTAAGTTCCTGTTGTTTTAAGTAGGCAAACGCATTAAAAAGATCTACATACGACGCGCTAAAAAATAAATCTAATAAAAACAGCACATATTTTTGTATTGACACAACAATCATTATACAACTGAAACAACAAGAGACTACTTAACAACACGAAAATATATGTTTATTTACTCGTTAGGAAAATAGATTCTTAGTCTTTACGGCCGCTGCTAAGAGGTGATGAATAAGTGAAACGAAAAAATGCGTTAAGCGATTCAAGAGCCATACCTGGAATGTCGTTTTAGGCACTGTATGTGCCATAATTCGTATCGATCACGTCTTTGTTACTTCTGAAGGATATCATAAGCAATTACAAAAATTGACTAAACGTTTTGTTTTATTTTTGACCTATTATAATTCAGTGTTATTTATTTAATTCACACTTGACAGTGGCTATCAGGTTCATTGTAATTTCGATTTGGACGAAATATAAAGTTGTTTCTTAAGAAAATCCTTGCGAATAGTATTCCTCGTTAAGCCAGCGAGCCATCTGTCGAAGAAATTACGATCTCTTCGGTGCGGAACGCCATCTATGCCATATTTAAATCAATTATCGCCCACTTTCTACTTAATTTATTTTTCAAGGTCCTTATTACCTTACGTTTGTTTGTTCATTTTCATAAATTTCTTCGCGTCTTCTTTAATTTATCCCATTCTGCCTAGTATTTTGTGTTGTCGTCTATAGTATGTTTCATATCGTTGTTTAGTTTTCTTTTGAAACTTTTTGAAAGTTATTGTTATATTTAACGCTTTAGCGTTTATAAGAGCGGATACTAAATATTTTCTTCTCTTGTCTGGACCATCCTTGTGGCCGTGCGGTAAAAGCTCACTTAATTTCTGATCAAATTAGACTTATTATTTTATGTTTATTTGTTCTAATGTTTAAACTTGTTGGTGACTTCTTTATTTTTTTCAATCTGTCTTCAAGATTTATATTGTCTTCTTTAAAACTTCTCATCATGTATTATTGCATACCCAGTTTCTGATTAATTTAAACTTCAAGCTTTTTATTATTTTCGTTTATTTAATCGTTATCTTCAAACCTCTCAGGACTTTCTTGTTCTATTCTGTCTCCAAGCTTTAGTAAATCCTTTTTTTTCTTCATAAACCAAATGTCATCTAATATCATGTTTAGGACAACAGGCTATCATCTGTTCTAGATAGTAATCTCTTCTGGAATATATGTATGGGATGCGGCTCCATAATTGCTATGGAAGCTGGATTACCTGGGATATCTTTAAAGATAGAGCATTTGAGAAATTTCCAGACTTAGTCTTTGATTTGTTTAGGCACCAGAAGGACAAGGGATGCTCTTGTATATCACGTCTAAGGCAACCAACTATAGACGATCGTTTTCCGTGGAACATAAGAATGGGATACGGCTTCATAACCTCTATTGAATCTGAATCATTTGGTAAATACTCCGACTGAGTTTTATACTAAACTATTTGACTATTCAAGCGGATTAGGCGATTTTTTTCAAATTTTGGAATCAAATATTTTGCGCCGTTTGTAGAAGCATATTTAATTTTGAACAAATTTGTTTTCGTTGGATTTCAATTCTTACTATCTACCCTTTGTAAAAAGAGTGTGGTGTTTTAAGTAAAATTGCTAAGTACCGGGTTCCCACACAAAAAAATAAATCTTTTCGAGACTATATGAATAGGATGCGGCATGACGAAATACAAGGCATACCTAATGTTTCCTGGAACATAAGAATGAGATGCGGCTGTATAATCTCTATCGAATCTAAGCATTTGAAAAATCTCCAAAGACTGAGTTTAAGCCAACCAACTATCATAGGCGATAGTATTTCGTGGAAGATAGGAATGGGATGCGGCTTCATAACTTCTATGATTATTTGGGAAAAACCTCAGACTGAGATTTGTACTAAACTGTTGGACAATTCAAGCGGATTAGATCAATTTTTTACAAGCTATACATTCTGAAGGAATAAAGATATTGATGTTCTGTTTCCAGAATTTAAAAGAATATTTAATTCTGAACATCATCGGATTTCATTGGCTTCAATCGTCTTACAGTCTACAGGGTGTAAATTCGATCAATAATATTCTCACGTGCAGATGGACTAGGACATCATCAAATATACTTACCATGGTTTTATTATCTATTATTTCAAAATTTATATCCAAATTGTTTCCAAAAATCTTCAAAACTGATGCTGACAATTCTGACATAAGCCATATTCTGCTCGATTAGCCATTAATTGGCGCATCTAATATGATCTAATGTTGCTGGTGTAGTTTTATTATTATACGATTTAAATTACTTGTGCTATTGGTCAGCAGGTACTGTGAAGAAACAAGTAATGAGAAACAGATTAATTAAATGTTACACAATTCTAGTTAATTTTTAGTGAATTGAAAATAGCGAAGCTGTAACAGTAAAAATAGGTTTTCCCTAAACATTTTAACAGTTACATACAAAGAGTTCCTTAATGTCTGGTTACGCCATCTGATTACACGATCACAAGCATAACGCATAATTTTCAAAGAAAACTGGTCGATCAATAAGGCAGTATGGTACGCGTAGTATTTACCATGCGCTTAAATATTTACACAACACATGGAATGGTAGTGTTCTAATACTAATTAGACGTTTTAGTAAAGTTCATGGCCGGTTTAACACCTTTTGTGTTTACACGGCTATTTTTGGGTCATGTGTGCTTTTCACTTCTTTTCGGTAGACATGTAAGACGTGTTATTGTGTTTGGCAGATGCTGGCGATATAATAATTGTTTAATCGTCACGGGGCGTTTATTTTTCAATTAAGTGCACGCGTACACTTTAACACGAAATAACGCAAAAATTTGTAAGGATATGAACGCTTGTGTTCCTCATCCAGCGCCAAATGAAGTACCCTTCATAGATCTGAGGCTATTTATTATACGTGTTGACGTTAGGTTGAATTAAGTGCCTTAATAGGTTGTATATCTAAAGTTATTGTATTATACGACTTTCGTGAGGTGTTCCGCTTTTCCCGCTCTGTCGTATTGGTTTCTGCTTGACATATGGTAGCGTTAGTCTCCAAACTGATTCGAACATTAGTATGGGGATTTCCTAAAAAGCCACTGTAATCTGACTTTATATATTCTGAGTTTGGCTTGGTTTGGATTTACTTCTGGATTTACTACCAATAGAAAACCAACACCACCTTACTGTTATTCAAAAGACCACCAATCAGTCACTAGAGAACTGTGCGAGAAAGATCTGATTGCTTAAACCAAATATGATTTAGTTAAAATATTTACAGGACGTCCATGTAACTTGTAATCATCAATATTTTGAGAAAGACAGAGCAATATTTTACCATATAAGCTGTCCTAGATCACCTCTTAAAAAGATGAATGCAAATTAGTAATTATGTGGCTAAAGTGCTTAATAAGTAATAGGCAAACGGACAGAAAAAATCGAATAACGAGAAAAGTATTGAGAAGGAGAGTAGACCTCTAGAAGATTAAACATCATTAACGCCAGCTAAACAGTAGACTAATTAAAGTGAAAGTAAAATAAGCAATGAGAAACGTGCAAGAATATGCAGCAATATAAAAGAACGGAGAATACAAAGTCGGTTCAGTATACAAATAATTTTAATAAATCGGTTAATTGTCAGGATCCAGAGACTATCTGGTTTATCTAGTAATTCGGCTAATTCTATGAAAATACTTAGAGGAAGGAAGAACATAACTAAAATAGAATAGAATGACAAAACCTTTAAAACAGTCTCACGAAAAACCTTGAAAAGAATATGAAGTAGGGTAATAAGGAATTTAAGCCAAAGCGGATGACAATAAATAATGAATTAGAAAACTTCAAAGCAAATTTATAAAATGTGAAAAATGTAAGGTACTAAAGAAGACAACATAAAACTTGAAGAAATATGTAACAAGCCTTATTCGCCAAATTGCCCATCCAGCTGGTCCCATATGCCTAACTCACTCAACCATTTGTGGTTTTATTCTTTCTAAATTCGTGGGTTAAAGTTTATGGTAGTTAGAGCGGGCGCTACTATGTTTTTACTGTACGAAATTTATTAGAAATTTTATCTGTCTGAAAATCGGATAATAAAATTTAGAAAGAATACCCTATGAAAAAGCGTAAAAAAATATAATGAGATTGAAAGATAGCCTAAATACAGTGGCCGAAATAAACACCAGGAATACAAACAACCAGTTTATTAAAAAAAAACTACTTAGGTAGAACAACCTACTTTCTTAAAATTTAGAAGATTTTCTGTTTACTGATGGTTAATATTATGCTAAAAAAAATTATGGAATAAGCTGACCTATATATGCCGCAAGTGGTAATTAATGTTCAAATTACAATTATTATATTAATTGTTATGTTAATTAAGTTTCATCTTGACACTTTAATACTAGAAATTACAACAATCAAGTACTCATTGCGATTAAACTTCAAATCAAAAAGTAGCACTAGTTATGGTAATTTAGCAAGTCTCTGATCAATAACTTAAAATTACTATAAAAATCTCAATAAATTACCTCGATGCTAATTAAAGAGAGAAGTTATCTTTAAAATAATATTTTAATATTACTCAGTTGCTATTGCTTAAATATGTAACAATCTATATGTTAAAATTAGGGAGTAAATATCCACTAACCTACGCTTAGCTTCTTCTCTTGGCAGCTGGAATATAGAAGACTTCTAAAGTGTTTTCAAAATGCTAAACTAAAAGGGATTTACTGAATATAATATACAGAAACAAATATGCCGCACCAAGTAAGGAAAATTGAGCTCAATTGACTGACATCGAGGCGAAACGTTCAATAATAAGGTTTAAATAAGTTAGATTAAATTTCTGCCATGGATTTTACAGATATGATTAACTTAATATAAATGGCATAACCGCCCTATTGTACCATATAAATTTAGATAATACCAAGAGAGGAAACGGTAAAAGAATAACAGTATATTAGACTGTCTCTTACTAAAATCACTAAATAAGTTCAGCGAACTAAAACTCAGTATCTCGGGAAGTAATATTTCCAGTAGGTGCTTCTCGGTAGATTAATTATATTTAGTATTTTCACTTGAAAAATTTAGGGTAGTAGCACGATAAATCAAGATCAAAACTCAACGTATTAGCCGTGCTGATTTATTATTAATTGAAATTGATCCTACCAGACTTGACGATGTGTTTTGCCCTCGGTAATTGGAAGGCCTAGGCAAGGTACCAGTCGGGATAACCAGGCTACACTAAACTCTCTGTTTGGTCCAAGCTGAAGAAGACGGCCGGGCTCCTACTCAGATAAGGAAGGCCCCAAGCAAATGGTCAGTGATCCCTTGGAAAGGCCCTAGTGAAATGAAAAACGACTTTTTTTAGCCATGCTATTAAAAGCACATGGGTAGAACCTACCTTTTAAAATAAAAGGGTTATCACACCGTTTTGCACAAGATGTTTCACAACATCATAGCAGGTACTCTAACAGAAGATACGCATCACTACGCTTTGTAATATTACCAAAAAAATGCTATCTGGTAATCATCAACCAGCAGTTGAAAACTTAATTGCCATTAGGCGTCTTCATGGACGTCTAAACGAGAAGACCCGTAAATTTTAATTTTAACTTCCCTCGATATGCGCATCTTCGGAAGGCGCCTGCTGTCAAAGGGGTCGGAGTTCTGAAATCCACTCGTAATAGTAATGTTGTGATAATCGATGCCACAATTTAAGGGATACACAGAGAAAATTGCGATATAATATTTAAGTACAATTACAACGTTACAAAGAATGAGACAAATTAAAGACGACCATAGGAAAGACCGAGACAAATTAAAAACTCATTAAGCCAAAAATTTTGTGATATTCAACGACAAATTCAAGTTGAAATAATTGAACTAAAGGTGGAATCCACTTGGTTCATGAAAAAGAGTTTCTTTAACAGATGTAAGATTTTATAAAGTTTAAATACGAAATGAACAACATTAAAGGGACACTAAGAATTCAAAGCAGATACTATAGAACACACCAAGATGCTTAAATAGATGAAAAAAACAAAAAAAACATTAAAATGCTTAAAGACTGTTTGTTTTAACCAAAAATTAAATGCTCTTAACAGACTGCGTTTGCGATGAAATAGTTACAGTTTTTAAAGAAAAAATTATCAATAAGTTAGGTATTAAGACGTTTGCAGACAAAATGGATGACAATAAAGAATACTATGAAATGCCTAAAAAGCAAATAACGTATAAAATTAAAAATAGAAAAAGGTAATATAAAAATTGAAGAAAAAATGGATAAAGTAAAAGAAGACACTACTATGCTTGAAGATAAAAAGAAATAAATGCTGAACAATAAGGCGCTAGAATACAACTTTAGCTGGTAATTCATTCATGTCCACG
Organism: Pissodes strobi; assembly: GCA_016904865.1. Classification (NCBI taxonomy): domain Eukaryota; kingdom Metazoa; phylum Arthropoda; class Insecta; order Coleoptera; family Curculionidae; genus Pissodes; species Pissodes strobi. Next base: position 25,816 of record MU182661.1, on the reverse strand, counting down.
ATAAAATACCTCAAGTATGAATTTGAATCGAGTCAAAAGAAAAAGTTTTTTTTGACAGATTAAGGTATTAAGAAGTTCAAAGACACAATGAAATATAATAAAAGAGGCAATAGAAAACATGAATAATATATTTGGGAAATGCTCAAGATCGAGATGATAAAGAAGATAATATAAAACTTGAAGATAAAATAAGACATTAAGAAGCCTAAAATTAAGAAGGAATAGAAAAAAATGATAAGATTACTTTAACCAAAAATTGAGTAATCTTCAACAGCATACTAGTGCTGAAATAATTCAAAGATGCATTCAGCTTGTGAAGAGAAATAATTTATTCATTATTAAGCAATGTGTAGACAAAACTGACGACATTAACGGAGACATTAGAATGTTTATAGAAAATAGCGTAAAATATAAAGGTGCTAAAGAAGACAATATAAAAATGGAAGATATAATGGAAAAGGTTAAAAAAACATTAGAAAGTGTAAAGAAAAAAACACAAACCTAGAAATACTGTCGAAGCGAAAGTAATTGTTCATGATGAAATATTTTAAATATGAAGAGGAACTCGTTCAAAAGATTAAAGTTTCTTAAACAGATGATATTACAAAAAGGCTGGTGAATTTTTAAACTACTTTGCCAATCATCGTTTCTTCGGGAAGCTATTAGCTTTAAGAAAAATGAGTTTGCAAAAAATATTTTACTGTTTCTTTTACATATGGAAGGTATTAAGATGTTTAAAGGTAAAATGAAATAAATTAAAAGAGGCAATAGAAAACATGAAATATATATTTGGGCTATGTTCAAGATAAATATATTAAAGAACACAATATAAAATTGGAAGGTGAAATAGAAGACATAAAATAAGACATTAAGAAGGCTAAAATTAAGAACAAACAAGCACATAATGGTAGGATTAATTTAACCATATATTGGGTGATGGTTAAGAGCAAATTGACAATAATATAATTTAAATATTAAGAGGAAGACATTCAGTCTGCAATCAAAGAAAGTTTTCTTGAATATGTAAAGTATTAGGAAGATCGAAGAAACAATTAACAACATTAAAAGATAAATTAGGAAGCTTGCAAAAATTAAGAATGTGTAAGATGGAAGATACTAAAAAGAAACTAAAAATACTTAAATATAAGGAAAAGCCATCACAAAACAATAATAAACATGAAAACTAGTTTAGCAGCAAATAAGATGAACTGAAATAATTTAAATATGATCGGAGCTTGTAAGGAAAAATAATTTCTTCAACATTAAGCAATCTGTAAATAAAATTGATGACATCAACGAAGATGTTAAAATACTTATAGATTGGGAGGAATATAAAAATTGAAGATTAAAGCTAAAACTCATAAACATGAAATAATTAGGAGCTTCAAAACTAATTTACCACAATGTCCACTATGAAATATTTCAAATATAAAGTGGAATTTATTTAGAAGATTAAAGTTTAATATTAATTTAATCAGGAATTGGCTGATATTTAACAGTACATTGACGATACAAATTCAAATATTAAGAGGAAGGCATTCAGCGTGCAATGAAAAAGAATTTCTTCGAATGTGTAAGCTATCTTCAACATTATGTCCACGATGAAATATTTTAAACACAAGGTGGAATTAATTCAAAACAGTAAAGTTTCTTAAACAGGTGCAAGGTATTAAAAAATCTAAAGGCAGCTGAATTCGAAAATGATAGCCTTATCTCGGAAAACTAATAATTTAAGAAATAAAAAAAGTCTATAAATAAAGTCATTCATTTCATATTGAACAGCGAAAACCGCGGTTTTCTATTGCATTTGGTTGATTAAACATTTGCGATCCAGTTTGCAACGTTTATTACGCGAAATGTTTGTGAATAGCTGGAAATCCGGACCGCCTAAAGAAAACTAAAGATATTTTCTTCATCTGCGTTATCCATTTAGTTAGTAAACACATTTTCATAAATTTTAAATTTTTTAAAGAAAATATAATTGTTTTAATATTACGAAAAAAATTTTCTATTTCTGCTGCTATACATATACTTTTCGACCTGCTGACTTCGAAAATGATCCACCCAAACTATTAATTTAGTCCCTATGCAAGAAGTGAATCATGCTGGAGCATCTTGAATATTTGAAGTTTCATGGAGTAATTTCTTCTCTATCAAGTAATGAAAACCGCTGTTTCTATAGTAGTTGGTTGATAATTATTGAATTGTGGTTTTCAGAGAATCTGAGGTTTTGAAGGTTTTTCCCAATTTTTTTTTTTGAACGACTGGAAATCCGAGTCTTCTAGAGAAAAACTATTGACGTAATTTCTTCATCAACGCTATCGAATTAGTTGATAAGCACATTTTCATAGATTTTGAAATTTTTCGATTTTTTAAAGGGAGGTAAAATTTAAAACATTAAAGGAGGCAGAAGTTCAAGATGAGATAAATAACGTAAGAAACTAAGAAACTTAAAGATTCAAACAGACAAGCATAAAATAATAAGAATAATTTAATCAGAAATTGCATGAAATTTTCTTCGAATATGTAAAGCATTAGGAAGATTAAAGACGGTATCACCGGCGTTAAAAAGAAATAAGAAAGCGTTCCAAAAATCGACAATATGCAAGATGGAAGATACTACAGTATAGTGTAGAGGGTGTGGGTTTATCTGTGGTAGAGGTTTAAATACAAAAAAAACTATCACAAGATAACAAAAAGCCTGAAGGCTAGTTTAACCGCAAATTTCGTGACGTTCAACATTAGGACTGCAATGGAATAGATCAAATGTGAAGCGGAATCCATTTCTCTTATGAATTCGATAAAGGAAAAAAAATGCAGAAATTCTTGAACAAAATTAACAATGCGCTAGATGAAAAATACTAAAGAAGAGCACTCAAAACCAAAAGGCAGAATGAGAAAAATTAAAAAGGACACTAGAAGTTTAAAGATAAGAACAAATATAAAATAGTATACTTTTTAAGACGAATTTAACCATGAATTGGGTGATTTTCAACACTACGTCCACGATGAAATAACTCAAACATGTAGCTTGTGAAGAAAAAAATATTTCCTCAACAGATGTTAAGTGTTACAAGTTTGTAGACATTAAAATAGATAATAGAATGCCTAAAAAAACAACGTATAAAATAGAAGATACCAAAGAAAGCAGTATAAAAATTGAAGACATAATAAATACAGTTAAAGAAGATAAAAAGTAATATAATAATATTACAAAACACATTAAATTAATAAGGAGCTTGAAGTTAGACACAAACAAGAGCAAAATGCTAAAACTAATTTAACCAGAAAGTAGGTAATATTATTAATTTAAAATAAATGTGAAGTGGAATCCATTTAGTTTGTAAAAAATGTTTCTTCTAATATAGAAGGTATACGCATTAGAAATATTTAAAATGTAATCGATGTATCGGCGTTAAATAAAATATATTAAAGAAGGCAATTCAAACCTAGAAAGCTGAATGGAAAAAGACACCAAGAGGCTTGCTTAAAGATAAGAACCAACAAACACTAAATATGAAAAATTTTATAACTAATTTAACCACAAATTAGGTGATCATCAACATCTCGTCCATGCACAATGAAATAATTTAAATATTCAGCTTAATCCATGCAACATGTGAAGAAATAATTACTATCCTAGTGTCCTAGTCCTTGTTCCTGATTTTTATAGCATTACCTAGTGGATCATTTTGTGGATTTTCCTGAATGGCATTTCCTCTATGGTCATCGTTCCTATGTTCCTGGTTACTTCCTGTGTCCTCGTCGTGTACCTGAAGAATTTCGTCGCTGCTCCTGCAGTCTCTGTTCTAGCGGTGTTGCTCCGGATTCCCTGAACAGTGTCCTTGTAGTCTTGAAATTAAACAATACAATGAAAAGCCTAAAAACAATATATAAGACCGAAGATACTATATGAAGCAATGTGAAAAAGGATACACAATTGGGGATGGTTAACAAGACACTAAGAAGTGTAAAGATAACAAGAATCAACCCGAAAATAAAAACATGATTGAAAACTAATCTAACCAGACCTTGGGTTGCCTTTATCACTAGTTCACGATTAAATAATTGCAATAAGGAGGGAAATCTTCAACTCGTGAAGAAAAACTATATTTTTTTACTTATTTATATATAAGCTGGTTTGAACAATATTTAATAGATCATTAGGACCTTTAAAAAATTAGTCATGCGCAAGATATAAAGAAGGAAATTTAAAAGTACAGAAGATAGAATGAGAAAGAGAAATTAAGGAAGTTAATGAGACGTTTAAGGTAAAAACGAACATCATATGACTCAGCATATATAAGAACAGACCCAATATAAATATAATATAATAATATTACTAAGGTGCTTAAAAACTAATTTAACCAGAAATTTTCAACACCAGGGCCAAGATGAAATAACTTCCATTTAGCTAGAGAAGAAAACAGTTTGTCCAAGAGATGTTAAGGCATTAAAATAAATCAAGAAAAGAAAATTAAATACGAAAATAAATAAAATGAGAAATATACATAATATAACAGAACAAATATGAAAACAGAAACAGCAAAAAATGAGCGAGGATGTTTTTAATCAGAAATTTAATGATTTTTAAAATCATGGTTAAGATTAAATACTTGAAAAATGAGGTGGAATCCATTCAGTTTGTGGAGAAAAAAAATCTTCAAGAGATGTAAGGTATTAAGAAATATGAAGATAAAATGGACGAATTTTACGAGACATTTGAAAGCGTTCGAAACTATCTATGGCTGCTCATGTTATCTACGGTTGCATCGTCATTTCGGCTACATTGAAATCCGTCAACACTTTTACAGGCAGTTTTCGTTTGCCCTTTTTCTGATTGATCTCACGTTTAATTTATTAGAAAAATTAGTTAATACGACACAGTGAAAATTATTATTGCTCCTCTCTGCATAGAAATCGCATCATTCACACCGATATCATAATTACTGACATCTATAATTAGGGTTAATATCTCGCTTATCAGAATATTCTCTGAATCATTAACTAACTAACTCACCAAATGCAATTTTCACATAATTCGTAATTAATTTTATCTTTGTATCTAACGAACTAGCGCAAGAAACCACTAAATTGGCACTTTGCAACGACACTCGCAGATATTTTTTTTTGCAATTAGTCGAGTGCCGTTAAAGAAACCAGTTGACTACTCAGACGGAGATATTTTTATTTTCCTCGTCGCAATCGGCTTTAAGTTTAAGACTGTCGCCTGGTTCGTTTCTCATTTAAATAGGAAAACCATTAGCGAATCGAGATCTGCTCTCTAACAGCTAGTACAGTTGGGAAATGAGGTGTTGATAGTGTAAGAATTTTTAATCACGTAGCCGAACTTTTTGTATTAGTTTATTTGTTTGCTAATTTACGGAAGGTATTATAGCTAGCTCTAGATACTTCTCTCAACTAGTTTGGTTTTCTTGTTTTCGTCTCATATAAATGGCTAGATAAAATTAGCATAAGATCGATCTTCCACAAGCTGAATTTTTACCTGTTGCCTTATGTTTTTGACATTTGTTGGTCACAAATATGAAATGGTAGAAAATAAATAAGGGTAGTACGAAAATGGAATATGTTCTGAATTACCATTGAAACATTTGACACAGTGTATCAAGCAAACGTCGTAGCAATAAAGTAATAATTACAGTGCCATAGGTCTGGGCATACGGGCGGACGCAGCTCCACAGGCGTGAAAGAAACTCCCCTTATATCACTTTTATACTCTGAATAAAGATGCCACAACTGTCAACGGATAATTTTTGCATACGCACATACCGACAATAAAGCCTTGTATCCACCTACGCGCAGCCAATCCCAGGCGCTACTTTATTAATGGCGATGTGATATCGCGGGCCATAAACAAGTGTGTGCTGTCTCTGATGCTTTGAACCGGAAGTATGCGATAAAACAACAATGCGAATATTCGATTAGTTTTTTCGGCTATGCCGATAAGTCGCGACCCCCCCTTTGTTATCCAAAAATTGGGGGAACGGAGGAACGACGCCGCGGAGACAATGCGCTGACGTTTGGATCCATTAGTTTATATTCAAATACTTTTACAATAATAATAATTATTCAGCTCTTTTCCAATGCAATTATGCACGGTCTCGACTTTGAATCAATATTGACAGACAAAAAATGTTTATGAGTGTATACATATAACACATTTACTTTTGAACTAATAAATTTGTGAAAACTATTTTTTTGAGTAGAAGTTGATTTTTTTTGGTGAAGAATGAGAAGAATCTTTTATAGCCTGTGGATTCCATCTATATTATTAGAGTATTAAATCAAAGCAAAATAAGATAATCTACGTCCTATAACGCTAATGTTGCTCAATTTCTATCTTGGAATAATTTAAACGAAACATTAGTTTGACTAATGTCAATCACGAAACACTTTACAGGAAGTATTTTACTAAACTAGCTTTACAATAAGATAGCCGATGAAGTAAATAAGTATGGTATAGCCGATAATTATTAACAGTTTATAAACTAAGCTAAAATAATCCCATGGCAGCGAAAATATCATTATATCAATTAAAATTAATATAGACATATAAAATCAATAAAATAACCAATGAGGTAAATATATATAGATCTAAATGGTAAGTATCTCTAGGTAAAACCAATCGATTATTAAACAAAACTAATCTAAATGAGTCTTATGGCAGCGATAGTTTCATCATATCAATTAAAAGTCAATAAAGGTATACTAAATCAATGAAATAACTAATGAGGTCAATATATATAGATCTAAACGGTAAGTATCCATAAGTAAAAATAAATTTATTATTAAACAAAACTAACCTAAATGAATCACATGTCGGCAGTGATATCATTATGTCAAATAAAAGTTAATTAAGACATAATAAATCAATGAAATATAAATATATATATAGATCTAGCCAATATGCACCTACGGTTAAAAACGAATCGAGCTCAGTTCGATTCTGGTTTTAGAGCGAAAACTTAAAGTTGCAAATTGCAGCTAAATAAATCCCGATCACTAGTATGAGGCGTACACAGCTGATCACAGTAAGAAGTGAAATACACAGGTAATTCAGATAATTACGAAAGCATTATCGAAATATTTACTATTTAAGGTAATACTAAAATTCATAATCTTTATTGTCATTATGGCTGCAGGACCATTGGGTCGTCAAGATCTTTACTTAAACTTATATAGGTAACTAAAACTAAACGTAGCGAAAATTTAAGTTTTAAACATATTATATAGAGTAAAAATGTAAAAAATATAAAAAAAAGACAAAAACACGAAAACAAACCAACACACATTCAGCTCACTTACAAACATACATTCATTCATGTCTAAAATATTCTTCAGTTGAATAAAATGGATGTGAAATAAAAAATCGTTTTATCTTTGTTCTAAATCTAATATGGTCTTACACCTTTGAGTTCTTTCGGCAGTGCATTAAATACCTTTATTCCCATATAGAGAGAACTCTTTTCATACATAGTTGTTGAGTGTTTTGAAACTGCAAAAGTACTTCCATATCTCGTTACCGTATCAGCAGTACTTACAAAGCTACTACATTCAAAATTGTTCTGATTTTTATATACAAAGTAGCACACACAAAAAAGATAACATGAAAAAACAGTCATTATTCGCGGCCTGCAAAAGAGAGGCGGACAGTGCTTCAGATAGGTCACTCTACAAATTGATCTAATCACTTTCTTTTGCAAGATAGAAACGCGGGATATGGTCTGGGAATGAGTGCCTAGAAAATAATACCATACAATATACGAGACTGGACATATGCATGATAAAATGACAACAGAGACTGATGACCGACACTGTCTCTCATACCGACGATGGCATAGTTTGCCGATGAAATCTTTCCACATTTGATTTCGCCATGAGCACATCAGTCAAGATTCTCGTGGGTAGTAAGTCCCAGAAATTTGGTGTTATTGGCCTGTTCTATCTTTTTATTTTGAATGTTTACCGTGCATTGAGGTTTGCCATTATTACTTCTGCTTTGAAAATGTATGAAGTTGGTTTTATCAGTTAAGTAAAAGTAAGTTATAACACCATTCTTGCATATTTTGCACTGTCAAATTTGCCAGTTCAAAGGCGATCTTCTCACTTCTGTTGGATATTGTGACTGAGGTGTCATCAGCAAACTGCATGACGGATACATCGGCACCGCTCAGGGCATTATCCAGATCCTTACACTATAAGAAGTATAGGTGATAGTAGAGATCCCGGCGGCGCGTGGCCCCCACAGTAAGTCCGACTCATTGGTGAAATTTAGGACATTATCTTCTTCACTTTTGATCTGCACGGCCTAAGACCGATTCTTCAGGAAAGACTTTATCCATTGAAGGCTAATGAGGGGTATTAGCCTAAGCCTGCCTTCTCGAGCTTAAACAGTAAGATCTCATGGTTCATCAGATTGAAGGCTTTACTCCAATCAAAATATATATCTAAAATAGTTTTACCCTTCATCAATGGAGTTTAATATTGATGTTATATGATCAAAAAGAGCTGTCTGAGTAGACCGACCATGCAAGAAACCATGCAAGAAACCATGCTGAGTTTTACTAAAAAATAGTCTAGTTTGTAATAAGGAAAGAAGCCTCGCATGCATTTCTCCCACAAAAATTTTTGAGACAGCCGATGGGACGGCAACTGGCCATATCTCTCTTGTTTCCCTTTTTATGTATAGGTACCACTTTACTTCTCTTTAAAACCAAAAGAAACTGTCCTTCCGTAAAAGAATTGTTCATTAAACAAAAGATGTCATCCACGGTAATAGGTATGATATACGATAATAGATAACCTCAGCTATTTAAAGATTAGTTAGATAATCAAAAAGGGTAAGATCATTAAACGAAAACGAGAAAGTAACGATAATATAAATTAAGTAAATGATCTCAACAGCAAATGACCTACAGTCATTTAACGGTAATTCACTAATCAAAATGATATACAACGATAAAAACTGAGATAACGAAATCAAACGACATACAGTCGTTTAACTATAATTCATTAATCAAAATGATATTCAACGATAATACAAATACGATAAGGAAAGCAAGCGATCTACAGTCATTTAACGGTAATTCATTAATCAAAATGATATATAACGATAATATCGACAGGGCGATAATAAGAAGCAAAGTAGATTTTACTTGTAGCTCGTAGATTTGCAGACACTGACGTTTCCTGCGAAGGTACGTCTCCACAATGTGGTCGTACCACCTTAACAAAGGGCCTCGGTACTGCCAAATGAGACCAGGAACTCGCTAGATCGGCATAGAAAGGCCGCTGATGGATGTTAGCCCATAGGAAGGTAATCTGTCCCTTCACAGAAGGTGTCATGGAAGGTAATCCTTCTCAAGGAAGGTCCCAACTTAAATTATAAATAATTTTCACCTTTCAAAATAGATACCTAACATGAAACAAACCCTTTTCTTCATAAGAAGGGTAACCACACTAGTCGTTAAACATCTTTAACGATATCACACGATATGGGCGAGATTTACAGAAACTACACCTGACGGTATGTTTGCCGATTAAGTTCACTATAAAAGCAGACGGTAAGTAGACCTGTTGGTCAAAAATAACAACTATAATTTTAGATACCACTTCGGTCGCTTTGAGCGTCCAGACGAAAGTAGCTGTCAAGGCCCCAAAAAAGAATATATACCACATCTGTCAAGTGGCGCTCCAACAGGATTCATCATTCGAGCGACTCGGAACACCGGAAGTAAGGTGGCGAGAAGTAGTAAGGTAGCCAGAGTATCGATGACACAGATCAACCAGTAAAAGAGAAAAATCGGTACTACTGGATTTTGTAACATTTACAACGTTACAATGCATTCGTTCAAATATACAGGGTGTTGAGCGTTTTATTTAATTTTTAGTTTTTTTCAAAATATTTCCAACAATGCTTCAGTAATTTTAATGGAATTTGGGTTGTTAAAAATAATTGAAATAATAAATATTGTAGCAGGAAGACGGTGTCCATAGATTCAACGCGAACGTGCGTTGGGTGGACACCCTAATACTTTTTCTCAAAATATATGTAGGAGACTAACTTTTTCATGTTTTAATAATAAACTCATATAATTCGTTAAATGCCCAAAAAGTGTCTTTTTATGTTTGTCAATTTCGGCTTCGTTTAGGAAATAAATGTAGTTTTATTTACATATTATTTTTAGTAGTTTGAGACGGCTTTAGTATAAACGATATGTTGTTTGTTTATTTATTATTGCAATTTACCTAAATACGATCACATGTAAATGGTAAAAATGGCTACCGTCAGCTTCTTTACAAACATTCAACCTTCTGCGCAAAGGATTTTGCCGAACTCCTCTAAATACCATTTGAATCCGTTGTAAAAGTTAATGTCTTGTTTGTACTGGAGGTTTTACGTGTCCACAAAGATAAAAGTCCAGTGAATTCAGGTCAGGGAATCTAGGTGACTAATCTATTGAACCACGACCATCACGACCAATCTAATGATGACCACGTGTTTCCAAAAGTTACTCTCTTATACAAAAGCTGCAAAATATACCGGTGCTCCATCGTGTTGAACCACATTCTATTCTTCGCTAATATAGGCAATAGCGTCGGTAAATCAGTTCTAAAGGAATCTAAATAGAACGCATGTCTATTGGCAGAATACCAGGACGAATGATTTCATTTCCAATTATACCAGCCCAAATATTAATTGAAAACTGGTATTGCGAATTTGCTACTCTTAAATGAATGGGAACTTTCTTCAGGCCAGGTATGTACATTATGAAATTTTGTAATTCCCTCTCTCATAAATGACGCTTCAGCTGTGAAAAGGATACATAAGAAATTTTGATCTTTTACCAACTTATTTAGAAACCACTGATAAACTTCTTGCTTAGATCCGTAATCTCTAGGTAAAACTTCTTGCACTCGTGTGAAATGATATAGTTTTAACTGTTGCACTTTCTGCAGTCTGTATACAAATGGCGCAAAAATAGTTCCCTTTTCGTTAGAGCGATTCTAGTACTTGTAGAGGGGTTCTGATCCACTGTATGGATAACTATTTCCGCAAGCTGAACAGTCCGTCGTCGCGCCGGTATCTTCTGCGGTCAGAATTTCCTTTCAAAGGCATGTTCGAAAATGTTCTTAGATGAAGTTGTTCGTTATAATTTGAGGCTTAATATTTAGAGAAGAATATGTTTTTATTAAGCAATAAACTATCTATAAAACTGTACTATCAAAAAGTAAAAAAGTTATTGGCATACATATTTTTGATGAAAATTATTACAGAGCACACTCATACGCACGCCCCTGCTGATCTAATCCAGATTTTTTGTAGTTAAAATATGTGCTATTTCAAGTATTTTTTACAACCCAAACTTTATACAAACTACTAAAGCCATTTCAACAACTAAAAAAAATTAAAACTTTTAACACAATGTATCTTTGAAACAAAGCATCTGCGGATCCATGTTAATAGGAACTATTTATCTTATTTTTGGATAAGGAATCATCCCTGAGTGATGGCACATGTTTTTGAATCACCCTGTAATTAACACGAGCTACGCATAGTGATTTATTGAATAAAACGATTACGAAATATAAAATAAATCTTTTTCAATACAACATTATAATATATTACGTATTCCTTGCGCTAAACGATATTGTTGTTGTGGGGTCCGACCATTACAATTCGGTTGTAGGTGTATATGTGTGAGATTTCTTTGAAGAACCATAATGTCGAATCGATGTACCAAAGCCATTAATTTCAGTTAATGGTGCTATCGAGACTTTCTTATGTTAAATGATTATGATGTAGATGTTTTATTAAGTCTTAAACCAATGCATGACTTAATAACGAAATATAAATCACAATCGTAATTTCTCAGCAATATTGTTTCTGGAAAAAAATTGTTTCTATATTTATTACTTCAGCAGCACTGCATTTCTTCTTATTAGGGCCAACTGAGGCCAGCTAGAGTAAAGATATCGTAAGAGAAGGTTCATATGAAGTTATCCTATACTGGCTTTACACAGCCGAGGTTTAGGTTCGGTTCTACTGGAGCAGCTAAGCTGAACTTCAATTGTTAGCTGAACTTTCTGATATAACATGCCTTAATGCTAGTGCATTTTATAAGGGAAGGTCCAACTGAACCTAAATTGGCGGTTAAACCTTCTCCTGTTGACTGCAGTCAAGGCATTTTATTTGCGAAAATTTACCTGAGCTGATCTTCAGATCCGGTTGTAACCAAATCAATTTAAGCGAAGGATAGCTGAACCATGTCTGATGGTTGAACCATCTCTTATGACACGTAAAGGGAATATTTAAGAAAGCTGCTTTCAAGATCCTATTGTACTAAACCAATTGAAGCGAAGCAGATCTAATTTTTTGCGGATTGTTCACCTTCCTTCTTTAACACGCAGAGCGAAAGTTTAACTGTGCTGATCCTAAGATCCGTTTATATTAAACCAATTCAGGTTAGTAATAGGTGAATCTTCTCCTTTAATAGGTCTAACGGAAGGTTAATTAAATGTGCTCTTAAGACTCAGTTGTATAAGACCAATTTCGGTGAAGCATATCTAAACCTTGGCTTATGTTTGAACCTCCTCCTATAACATGCAGAGAGAAGAGTTAACTGAACTGACCTTAAGGCTCATTTAAACTATATCAATTTAAACGAGGCTCATCTAAATCTTTATCAAGGGTTGAACCTTCTCCTATAACGCGCCTAACGAAAGGCTAATCAAAGTTGATTTAAGACTCAGTTGTATCGAATTAATTTCGGTGAAGCAGTTCTAAACTTTGACTGATGGTTGAACCTCTCCTTATAAGACGCAAGGGCAAGGTTTAACTGAACTGATGTTAAGGCCCATTTAAACTAATGCAATTTAAAATTTAAGCAAAGCATGACTGATGGTTGATGCTCCCTGACGAAAATGCTCCTATAACGCATCTTAAGGAAGGGTTATCAAAGATGATCTTAGTTGTACTTAGCTAATTTCAGTATAGGCTAAACCTTGACTGTTGACTGAACCATTTCATACAACATTCATTGCTCTCACGTTAATACGTATGGAAAAGTTTAACTGAATGGACTACCTTGTGAATTATGCACCAACCCCAAGAACGACTGGATAAATGAGCAATTATTTGTAGACTGGCTTAAAGATTATGCAGCATATGCCAAGCCTACGCAAATTTCTCCTGTACCATTAAAAGAATTTATAACCATAACAGTCACATCTTTCTTCCAGCTTTTAACTAATGCATCGTAATGCTCTTAATTCCACCACGTACCTCTCACCCAAACTAACCTAAACTAACATAACCTCTTGATATGCCTTTTTATGGACACCTGAAGGGTGCTTATAGGAACAAATGCAACATGCACATGAAGACACGCTTGATGGCTAAAATATCTTCGAATGATGCTGCCTGTTTATTTAACAAAGCATAAGCACAAGTTGCAAATATAAGCAAAGGAGAATCGAAATTCCGAGCCATGGGACTTCTTGGCAGCATCACTGATGGTTCAAGACTCAGATCAACCCACTTAAAATGGAGACGAAAGTGGCGATAATCTTGGTGATGCACGGACTCATGACATGACTATCAATCAAGCACCTGCATCTCCTGTCCATGGTTCATCGCTTGAGGCGTCAAACCATCAAGATCTTGAACTTTCTGCTCCTGATCCACTGATGGAGATGCCAAGTATAGAACTTCAAACCCCTGACTGGTGTTTCTGAGTTCCAGTGCATTAAACCTTAATCAAATGTTGCTGGCAATTTAACTAGGCACTTTCTGCCGAACAAAGACGAGGTCCTGTATTTTTTGCTAATATAGCAACAACCTCGACTATTACGGTATCTCCAATGAAAAATAAGTTATAACGAAAATACATGAAAAAGGAAGCAAAGCTTAATAAGACTGAAAAAAGACCAAACAAAAACTAAATGCGCATGAAATAATAAGAATAAAAATAAGAAAGGAACATTTTGCAAAGTCTTGCAAGACAGTTCATCAGATGACGATTAATAAAATCAACATGTCTGCGACGATAACAGTGATGATGAATTAAGTGTGAAGGGGGAATAATATACTAAATGTAATATTTGCAAAACATTTGGAAGAAACAATGATATGTGGTGTCGCTGTACCACATGTGGGATGTCGTCTCATGCCATGTGCTCTGGATGGGATTCCCCATATGGATACGTTTGTGATTTCTGTAACTGAAATTACAATGATGATGCTTAATGATGCTCAACTATGATAATAAGACTTTGTTTTAGTTATGTAAGGTTGATCTTTCTATTATTTGTTATCACAAATTTATCTTCTGGGCTATATTTGTGAAAAGTATAATTGAGCGGTATTACCCTTAGCCAGGGGCAATGACGCTCGATCCTGTTTTTTGTAAGATTTCCTGCTGCTTGTAAGTGAAGTATATTTACGTTTTATGTTAGAATGTTGATTACAAAATAGTTAAAGCGAAAGTTAAACTTTTGTTATTTGTTCTTACTTTTAATATAAGCCAAAGTTTTTCAAAAATACCGCCTTTTTCCTTAACTGAGCGACATCCCCCCATTTCCGCTGTATCTTCTAAATGCAAAAGTTATCGGGACTTTTAATTCGGTGAGCTTAAATTGTATGTATTATTGAAAAAATTATTGAATGAAATAAATATGACGCAAAGTTATACACATTTATCTTATTTTAAATAAAACAACAATAATAATATAATTCAACTCTTTTCGAAAAAAAAAACAATTGTATAAATCGCTTGAGTCATGTTGGTAAACTTACTCATATTGTAAAGGGAACTTAATTAAATTATCATACGGACATTGTAAAATTATATTAAGGTCAATTTACTAGAATGATTATAGCAGCTGCGATTTCTCAGAAGTTTAGTAAAATTACTGTCAAAATATATATACTAAAAACATTGAAATGAATGTCATTTATTTCTTTAATATATGACAAAATTCGCTTGAGAAGGGAACTTTATTTACTTTTCATCTGAATGGCATACTGTAAATCTAAGGTCAATTTACATAGAATGATGATGGCAGCTGTGATTGCTAAGATGTTTAGTAAAATTACTGTCAAAGTCTATATACTGGGTAAAATTTCATTTATTTCTTTATTATAGGACACTACATCAATTATGATTATTTAATTAAATAAGAAAGTTCTAACAGGCGTGTTTGTAAATGAATATCTAATTATCTATCATAACACATTTCAACAATATTAAGCCCACTTAAACTCAGGTGCATCTCAACTGTTGATTGAACCTTTGCATATAAATTGCATTGTTTATTCGATTACGAATTTGATCGGCCTGTTTTGACCAACTTTCATTATTTTAAATTTATGGGTTTTTTTTCAGTGTAAGTTATCAAGATGGGCATCCTATTTCGAGCCCATCGTCCAGTTCCCTGAATCAACTTCAACATCGACTTGAACAATAAAAATCATCTTAACCGAAACCGCATTGTATGTCGCCGTCAGCTGTCGGGTCGAAGTAGATTTTTCGGCGTGTCACCAAAGAACCCGGGGTCCGACCTCATGCCGATAACAAAACGAGACGATGTGCATTTATAATCGCGTTGCTACACACCTTTAATTTACAACTTTACAAGTTGTTTCAGTTTCAGGAACGCGATTGTTTACTTTCCGACGCTTTTTTGTACCTACTGGACGTTCTTCTATTAAGCCAGGTCTACAATGAGCATACAGAGAGCCGTCAACATGCGCAGAAATGTCATCTGTACTGTGACGCAAGTTGTCGTCAATTCTGACCTTTTCCGTAATTTTTCGTCGTCAAAGCTGTCATTAGTGTAAGTTTGGTTTCGTTTATGACTTTGGTTATGTCTCATTATTTTGATCTATTTGCATATCATGTTTTTTCAACGGAAATAATAAAGAAATCGACCATAAGAACATAATAAGATCCCAAATTCGTTTTGTTTATCGGCAATCAGGCACCTGTCGCTCGTTGCAAGTTGCAGATCCGCTAATGATAACGTCGGCGTCGCGTCGCGTCGGCGCGGCGCGGCGGCGGCAAAAATAGAATTTTGGTTCGTTCGATACGTTTATGCTGCTTTTCTTCTTATGTTATATTCAATGTAGATCAAGCCTTACTCTATACTCATCGTCAGGCGCTGAAGATATCGTCAAAAATGTAGGTAGTTTTCCCGATATTTTAAAAATCGCGTTTCTTTATTTCGAGGTTTTTTTACCTCTGAAGATCTTTGTATCATGCCCCCTCTCCCCATTTTTATAATTTGAAACATCATCAGTGACATTTTTTATTATAATAAGGCAACTGCAGACTGTTTCTTTCAATACTCGAGGATATTTTCACATATTATCTAAATGATATTGTCTTAATCTAAACGGGCATATTAAAGACATCATTATACTCGTTAAAAATATAGACGGGACGTTTCTATCTAATTAAATTAAGTAAATATGCAAGACATTGTGGAAGATATAGACAAGAGGTTGAAATTTGAGAAGCGGGCGAGGGAGTCTATAAGGACCGGCATTCAGGTAGAAAGGCCTTAGGTTTTCGTCTTGGTTTTTAAAGATCTAAGATAAAAGTTTATAAATTATTATACGTGTCACTAGTGCTAATAGTTGTGGACACAAAATTAACCGATGCGTTTGAAAGCCTGTACTCACCTTAATATTGCTTGTTTCCAAAATATATTCTGTAGAAATTATAAGCTATTGATTTAAGTATGAAAGTCCAGTGTATCTTAGAATAACCATTTACAAGCACCCCTGTCTGAACATTTTTATTTGAGCATCTGGTTAATCGCTGTTTTGCCATTGGCCTTTTATGTGAAATGATCTTAATAAAATAGTACAGTATCATTGATCTGGCGATTTTATCATAAATCCTCTAAAAATCTATGTCAAAGATTCCAAGAACCTTTTCTTTGGCCTACATGAAAGAAGTAAATGAAATAAATTTTTCCCTGTATCCTAATTGTACTGACGGATTACAGTTGCAATCATCCTTCTTCTATGTAAATTGACCTTAATACATTTTTCACTATGCTGATCAGACGTTGCCACGTCAATTTTATAACTAATCGTGCAAAAAAGACCTTGGCAAAAAGAAGATTAAAATTTTGAAAATATGCCAGCTTTTGAAGGTTGCAATATGAGCACTTTTACGCTGATGCTTAGTAAAATTATATATATGTAATCACCTTAAGAGAATTTTACGCTGTCAAGTAAATTGTTTAATAAATGGCACTAAAAGACCCCTAGAGTATATTTCGAAAAGCTGCAAGCGTTCGACCGTCAGCATACATGAAAAGTAAATAAAGCTCGTTTTACAATATCAGCACACTCCTTAGGCACTTGGCCAATCACATTTGCTTATAACCTTCTAGGTGCATTAACCCTAATAAAATTTTACAGTTTGATAACTGCAAATATGTCTGCCCTTCAGATGTTGCCAGGCCAAGTATATATAATAAATCATGCAAAAAGGCCATGCCAAAGGGAATATTCAAATTTTGAAAAGTTGCAAGCATTTATAGTTTATTATTTATGAAAAGTAATGAGTGGTAAATAAAGTCTCCTTTACAATATGGGCACTTTTCCTTTTACCAGGAACTTAGCATTCTATGTGTTTTTTTTTACAAAATTACCCTAAAAGACCCTCGCGAATAGAACATTCTAATTTCGAAAAGTTGCAAGCGTTCGAACGTTGGCATATAACATGAAAAATATATAATTTTTCAATATCCGCTCTTTTACTAGCTAGGGACTTTACCATTAGCGTCCTATACAATTTTACATTTTGACTATAAATACGATGCTGTCAAGTAATTTTTGAGAATAATCGTGCTATAATGCAATGAACATACATATTTTCGGGTGTTACAGGCATTCTTAGGTGAGCATACAAGAAAAATAAATTCAGTCCCTATGCTTTTACGTATGAGCAGTTTTACTAAGCATTTGGCCAATCGCACATACCCTATTAGCGTTCCCCGTAAATTGACCTTAACATAATTTTAGAGTTTGACAACTGCAAATATGTCTATTGTTTGGCGTTATTAGGTCAATTCTATCACTAAAACAGGGTTTTATTCACCATACCCAAACAGAATTTTAATCTCATTTGAGGTTAACTCATTGTTCCCTAGGGTATCAACACCGAACATATAACGTATATGTTCGGTGATATCAATCCCACAGTTCTTGCAATATCTTCATAAATTACTTGCGATAAATAGTTTTGATACCTGCTATTTAGACGTTGTTAAGTTTTAATGTTATAGCAGAGACAAGTAACGAAGAGACGCTCAACTAAAGGTGGAATTCTCTCCTAGCGATAGCTGCGATGATCGTTCAGCGATCGTCGCTGCGACGATCGCGCTGAGACTGATACTGTTGTTCTTTTAACTTCTTTTATGGAATCACTTTCCTTCAAGCGACAGCCTCGGGCGATAATCGTCGGATGCAGCGTGCGTCGCAAACTGCCTTCTCCGAGAGCAAATATAGTCGCTGCGACCAACGACTTTTCCTTAGTTTAAACTGAGAACTGAGGTCGATTCAATCTGAAACATTTTCAGAATTTTTTATCGTTAAGCTTCGAATGGGTTTGTATTAACTGAGTGAAAAAGCCCTCCTTCGGTCTGGAGATATATATCGTATCGACCTCATCTCGTTGAATCACACATATTTGAAGTATGTCATCATCTTCTGCTTCTTCATACATCATATAAGCCGCAAGTAGTTTCCTACTCCGCTTTAAACTCATTCCAATGATTTGACTGACACAAAACACGAACGAACAACTAATAGGAAAATTACCGATGCACGCTTGAAATTTAATGTCGCGAACGCTGGTTGGAAAACATACCTATGGAGATTATCGCTGAGCGATAATCGCCATAGGTATGTTTTCCAATCAGCGTTCGCGACAAATTTCCAGCGTGTATCGGTAATTTTCCTATTAGTTGTTCGTTCGTTCTGTGTCCGTCAAGTCAATGGAATGAGTTGAAAGCGGAGTAGCAAACTACTTGCGGCTTATCTGATGTAGATATGAAGAAGCCGAAAATGATGACATACTTCAGATGTGTGTGGTTCAACGAGATGAGGTCGATACTATATACAGTATGTCCCCGGATGGGGTTAACAAGAGGACAAATGGACTAAAAAATGAAAGATACGAAAAAAAGTTATTTTTGAAGTTTTTGCTTCCTCTAAAACTAAGAACTGCCCAAAAAATAATATCGTATATTATACAGAGCGATCACAAATTAACAATACGTGTAATTTTCCAAGAGTAAACTACGTGATTTTATTTTTTTTAATAATGTTAATCAAAAAAGTTGATTGCAGATAAGTTATTGAAATGCAGGAATAGTATAAACAAGTATTCAGGGTGCTACAAATTCTTTCTTTGTATGTTTTTTGGGTATCTCGAAAGCCGTAAGAGATACGAGGTCGGTTAAATTGGGGCAAAATTGAGCAATTTAACGGTGATTGACATGCCGTCGACAAATTTAGAAAATTCCGTCTACTTCCGGAGATCTCCGTAAAAAACTGAAAATCATCTATTTTATTTTTATTTTTTCCTGCCTTTGTTTGAAGAGATAAAGTAAAATAAATGTCACATTATTATTGCCACTTTTTCTCCTCTACAAGCTGGCGGTATCAAGTTTTAAATCCGACGTTTCGCTTTCGGGCCCCCTTCATCAACTTAATTTTTTTAAATACGAACCTGGGTTTTTGTCTAATTTTTAAAAAGCCTTCGGTCTCGCAGAACCAACGATGTATTACACTTGTCCGTTAGTGGTAACAAATATTGCCATAAGTGCAATCGGTTCAGATAAGATCGCCCAATCTCTGTCTAACACATTATCTCTTATGGAAAAAAATCTAAATTTGTTCATTTATTGATAAGTGCGATACATCGTTGATTTAGGAGACCAAAGGCTTTTTAAAAATTAGATAAAAATTCCAGGTCCGTATTTAAAAAAATGAAGTTGATGAAGAGGGTCCAAAAGCGAAACGTTGGATTTAAAATTTGATATCACCAGCTTATAGAGTAGAAAAAGTGGAAATAATAATGTAACATTTATTTTACTTTATCTCTTCAAACAAAGGCAGGAAAAAATAAAAATAAAATAGATGATTTTCGGTTCTTTACGGATATCTCCGGAAGTAGACGGAATTTTCTAAGTTTCTCGACGGCATGTCAATCATCCCTAAATTGCGCAATGTTGCCCCAATTTAACCGACCTCGTATCTCTTACGGCTTTAGAGATACCCATATAAGGAAACGAATTTGAAGCACCATGAATACTTGTTAATACTATTCCTGCATTTCAATAACTTATCTGCAATCAACTTTTTCGATTACCATTATTAAAAAAAAAATAAAATCACGTAGTTTACTCTTGGAAAATTACACGTATTGTTAATTTGTGATCGCTCTGTATAATATACGGTATTGTTTGGGCAGTTCTTAGTTGTACAGGAAGTAAACACTTTTATCAAGAATAACTTTTTTTCGTATCTTTCAATTTTTAGTCCACTTGTGCTCTTGTTAGCCCCATCCGGGGACATATTGTACATCTCTAGACCGAAGGAGGGCTTTTTCACTCAGTTAATACAAACCCATTTGAAGCCTGACGATAAAAAATTCCGAAAATTTTTCAGATTGAATCGACCTCAGTTTAAACAAAGGAAAAGTCGTTGGTCGCAACTACTATATTTGCTCTCGGAGAAGGCAGTTTGCGACGCACGCTGCCCCCGACGATTATCGCCAGAGGCTGTCGCTTGGAGGAAAGTGATTCCATAAAAGAACAACAGTATCAGTCTTACGCCAAGTCCTAGGTGAGCGATTTACAGGCGACGCGAACGCGAAGCGCTGGCGATGCCGTACGAAAAGTTAGTATAGTCGCACGGCATCGCCACTGATTCGCGTTCGCGTTCGCTGCAAATCGCTCACGTAGGACCGGGCGTTAGCGCGATCGTCGCAGCGACGATCGCTGAACGATCATCGTAGCTATTGCTCGGAGGGAATTCCACCTTTAAATGATAAAAAAGGTATGAAATAATAGGTGAGGAAGATCGATACTATCTCTGTCTGGCTTCATGAAAGATGAAAGCAGATGACGCGATTAGCTTGGGCCGCCAAAAGCGCGGGAGGCTGAATGTTTCTTTGATTGCTTTAGTGTATCCGTATAACTAATTTTAAAAAGGATGTTTTTATGCAATGTTCATAAATAGTTTTAGATAAAATATTCACAAAAATACATAATAAAATTTTAAAAATCTCCACCTCATCAAAACGGACAGAGCATCAAAGTCGCTGATATAAGAAAATTGCAGTTGATCGAAACAGTATTCAAATAATCTACCGTAGACAATAGACAAGACATGTTAATCGAAATGCATACATATACATATATTTCATAAAACATATATTCATATTATAAATTAATATTCAGAGTGTAATACAAGCGATAATAGGTGAATTCAAATATGTCTACCATATGTACTTATTAAAAAAACAAATGTCACAGTTCATTATACAAATTATTTTTAAAGTCTGATGATGCACAGATTTTTGAAAGATAAGGGACGAAGGAAAATAGGGCAATTTTTTAACTTCATCTTCTCCTAATCTACAAACAATGCAAGCAGCCTCAGCAGCTATGATGCTGTTTGTTAGGTCTCTATTAAGTAGTCCACTGATCCACTTCAATCCGGACACAAATAATTAACGTTTCAGTCACAAGATGAATGAAAAGTATATCTTTCAAGCAAAAATTTTCTGTTTTACTTAACTGTCTTTTCAAGGTTCGTCTCTGGTTATAGTAAATCCTGATAAAAGACCTTAGCCAAAAGTAGATTAAATTTAAATTTTAAATGCATGCATTTTTAGGTTGGCATTCTAGAAAACTGATTGGTGCTCTATTTACCTGCGATTGCTTCTACGAATTACCTAGCCTATCACAATTTTCATTAGCGTTGAATGTGCATTTACCTTCAATAAATTTTACAGTTTGACTACTGCGAAAATGTCTGCGCGGTCCAGACGTTGCCAAGTCAATTTTATAATAGGAAGGGCCAAGAGCGCTTGGTGGAGAGAAGATTCAAATTTTTAAATGATACAAGACATTTCAAAGCACAAGCACTGAATGAAATATTCTGATAAGAAAATTAGGCAACTAAATTATACTATATAACTATTTGATTGAACATAATCATATATTTTACATTCCTGTCCTACGCTCCCAAATGTTCACACGACTCATAAATAAATACTGCTACCCCTGTCGTATAGTATTATAAATACCTACTTATAATCATCAGTTCAATAATAGAAGATATCCATAGTTTACTATGTTGGGGTTTGGAACCGTCGGCAAAACGCACTAAAACGGAGTTTCATCCAGAATACCGAATCAGAATTATTGCACTCGATGCGCGTTTCGCTAACCATGTTAGCATCATCAGGAGACGATGTTAACATTGACCATGTTAGCATCATCTCCTGATATTGCTAACATGGTTAGCGAAACGCGCGTCGAGTGCAATAATTCTGTTTGGCTATTGTGGATAAAACTCAGTTTTAGAATATTCACAGTTTGGCAACATTGTGAAAATATTGTAATGCGAGCACAATCCCAAAAAGGCTATCAAATCTCCAAAATGTAAGATAGTAAATAATAGGCTAATAATAAACAAGAGCTTTTAACAATTGCGGCTTTTTACTAAAATATAAAACAATTCATACGCCTTTTATCGATCGATGATAAATATTTAAAATCCGACTAGCAGTAGCCAATACTATTTTTTTTCTTCAAACGTCAGTAAATCCGTCATTACTCGACTGTGTGGGCGGCCGTGAAGTTTCGTTTTTCCTCCGCCGGAGCTTTACTTTTCACTTTTCCGCCGGCGGAGGTAAAAGTGTTGTCATAGAAACATAGATAACAAACAGACAACAAAATAAGCGTTAACAACTCAAGATTTATTAAACTACAATTTGTATTTATCGCTCAATTTGTGACTGCATTTCTAAAAATCACTAATTTAGGAACAAATTGCTATTATTTATCGAACTTACTCAATAACTGCTTATCAATACAGAATTAAAACGCAATCGGAGACGCAATCTTAAAAAAATAATTATTGTTGACAGTGTCCACTGACAGCTTTATGTTACATTACTATAGCAACAACCTGTGCCTATTCACAGACACCGGTCTAAGCCGCCTTGCGAACCCACTTATCTTTAATAATAATTAGATATTATTACTGTTAAAAAGATATGTTTTGCGTCGACATTTGAAGAAAAAGCAGCATATTTTATGTGGAGGAAAAGTTACTTTTCATGGCTTGCTCTTTATTACCAGCCTCACTCCGTTCGGCTGTTAAACACGAGCGCGCCATGAAAAGTATCACTTTTCCTCCATATAAAATAATATACTATTTACATATCGGCAAAAGTTTGTTAGTTAATCATGGCCCACCGTTGCTCAATATTTCTGTGAATGATGTATATGGTGATTAAAAGGGCATTAGATATAATTAAAAACTTTGCCTGAGAACGTATTGCTCAAAACCAAATTTAGGTAATTTTTATGGATATTTGACAAATGATAATACAAATACATTTCCAGGCCATTTTTTTCATTTGAGATATCTAGCGAAAAATCGACGACCAAACTACAAAGACAAGGAAAATAATCAGGAATAACAAAACCGGTGACAGCTTCTTTTGATGGCTGCGGCTTTATCGTTTTCACGCTTTTTTACACCCGACAATCTTAATTAAATCCCATTTAACGATAAAATAATGACGGATATGCAGCCAGCTATGCGAGAACTATAATTAACGCGTTTTATAAACATCGGTCTTTCCGACTATTATTATTGAATGCAAGGAGAGGTGATCGAAATGCAGTGTATATAAATATGTTTAATAGAGGCATCAGTTACGTAATCAAAACAAATAGCCTGATGTACGAATTATTTTTTTCAATGCAGGGTGTTATTTACACTTTGCTATTCTTAGGAATAATCACATTACATGATTTTCCGGAACGTAAAACGTAATTTAATCCCACAACTTTCCGCAATTTTAAGATAATCGCAGACGTAAGAATTAGTTCTGCTGACTTTAGCAACAAACTGTCCTTTTCCCAACACAGTCCTAAAAATAAGTCCGCGATTGATCCAGATGTTCAAGAGGGAGTGAGATTCATCCCGAGCTAATAATTTGACTATAGAAAATTAGTAGGTTTCCTACAACCTACAAGACACCCATTCCATGCATTTGACTCAAAATAATAGTTTAGTCTCCTTCAACAATTTCTCTTTTACTCCCTCCAATTCAAGTAACCTAGACCATGCTCTTCCACAAGCCTTAGGCATGGTAATTGATTTGTACAAACATATGCAGGAATTCATGTTCACTTTTCAAGAGCAACTTGTTGCAAAATACAATAGAAATTATCTAACATTTACAGCCCGTTCTCACTTGTCGGGTGTAGGATCCGTTTTTTAATCGGATGTCGCCGCCTCTATTCACACTTGTCGGATGTCGTACCCGATCGTAGCTGGAGCCAATTTCGGTACACTCCACGAAGCGACTGTGCGCGGTGGACGTCGATGAAGAATTTGTTGTGCTGTATTATTTTAGAAGAAAACAAGCCAATAATAGGGGTTTTGGGTGCACCCATCCTGAAGGAACGATTTTCGTTGGGAACTTTTCAAACATTAATCACTGAATTGAAAAGTGAATAAGTTTTTTGATTATTTTAGAATGTCCATAACTACATTCAACGATCTACGGGTACGAGTTTCAGCTGGCATAAACTATAAAAATATATGATTAGGGCAGCTGGTAGGGGGTTTTCAGGCCCGACATCCGACAAATGTGAACAGCGCCATACAAGCTCATATGCGAACGAGATCCGACACGACTTTTGATCGGGCGTGCGGCGCTGGCAAAACACCCAACAATATTTGTCGGGTCCGACAAAAAAAACGGAGTCGGATAGATGTGAACAGCTTCATACAAAATGTATTGCCACTAGAGCACCCGATATTTTGTCGGATCCTACACCCGACAAGTGGGAGATTGCATTAGGGCCCGTTCTCACTTGTCGGGTGTAGGATCCGTTTTTTAATCGGATGTCGCCGCCTCTATTCACACTAGCCGGCTATCGTACCCGATCATAGCTGGAACCAATTTCGGTACTCTCCACGAGGCGACTGTGCGCGGTGAACGTCGACGAAGATTTTGTTGTGCTGTATTATTTTAGAAGAAAACAAGCCAATAATAGGAAATTTTGGGTGCACCCAATCATAGAAAAACGATTTTCTTTGGGAGCTTTTCAAACCTTTATCACTGAATTGAAAAGTGGCAAACATAAGTTTTTTAACTATTTTAGAATGTCCATAACACATTCAAGGATCTACGGGCACGAGTCTCAGCAGGCATAAATACATAATTAGAGCAACTGGTAGGGGGTTTTCAGGTCCGACATCCGACAAATGTGAACAGCGCCATATAAGCTCATGTGCGAACGAGATCCGACACGATTTTTGATCGGGCGTGCGGCGCTGGCAAACACCCGACAATATTTGTCGGAGCCGACAAAAAAACGGAGTCGGATAGATGTGAACAGCTTCATACAAAATGTATTGCCACTAGAGCACCCGATGTTTTGTCGGATCCTACACCCGACAAGTGGGAACGGGCTCTTACGTTCGGACTTATTTGCTGTATAATATCCATTGAGCAAA
>MU182660.1:414622-442711 GCA_016904865.1 Pissodes strobi | reverse complement strand
AAGAGAAATTTAATATTTTTAATGATACCTTTGGCGGGAAAAATTCCTAGTTCAATTTTACCTCCACGGCCTTATGCGCTCCTGGTAGAATATGAATTTTCGCTAAGAGAAATTTAATATTATTAATGATACCTTTGACGGGAAAAATTCCCAGTTCAATTTTACCTCCTCGGCCTTCTGCGCTCCTGGTAGAATGTGCTCCTAGTAGCTGAGTTTTTGCTTAGAGAAATATAATATTATTAATGATACTTTTAGGGGGAAAATTTCCCAGTTGAAATTTACCTCCTCGGCCTTCTGCGCTCCTAGGGAAAAATTTTTACAGTTAAAATTTACTTCCTTGACCTTCTATGCTCCTGATAGAATATGAATTTTCGCTTAGAGATTTAATATTATTAGTGATACATTTGGCGGGAAAATTTTACCTCTTTGCCTTGTGTGCTTCTGGTAGAATATGAATTTTTGCTCAGATATTTAATATTTTTAACACCTTTGGCGGGAAAATTTTCCAGTTAAAATTAATCTACACGGCCTTCTGCGCTCCTGGTAGAATATGAATATTCGCTAAGAGATTAATATTTTTAGTGATTCCTTTGGCGGAAAAAATTGCCAGTTAATTTTTACCTCCTGGTAGAATATGAATTTTCGCTTAGAGAAATTCAATGTTATTAGTGATACATTTGTCGGGAAAATTTTACCTCCTCGACTCTCTGCGCTCCTTGTAGAATCTGAATTTTCGCTCAGAGAAATTTAATATTTTTAATGATACATTTGGCGTTAAAATTTACCTTCACGGCCTTCTGCGCTCCTGGTAGAATATGAATTTTCACATAGAGAAATTTAATATTATTAATGATACATTTAGCGGGAAAAATTCCCAGTTAAATTTTTCCTCCTCGGCCTTCTGCGCTCCTTGTAGAATATGAATTTTCGCTAAAAGAGATTTAATATTTTTAATGATACATTTGGCGGGAAATTTTCCCAGTTAAAAGTTACCTCCTCGGCCTTCTGCGCTCCTGCTAGAACATGAATTTTCGCACAGAGAAATTTAATATTATTAATGATACTTTTGGCCTTCTGCGCTCCTGATTTACAATTCCGAATTATGTGATCCTTCCCAATTTGTTTAGATAGATATCGCTTAAAATTATGCATTAACAAAAATTGTAAGGTAAACAAAAAAGTAAACGCACTAAGACAACTGGAATAGGTAGTGTAAAAACTGCTTGTTCAAAAAACGCGCATAGAAAATAAATATAGATGAAATTTTGCAAAAACAGTAGCATTAATCATTAATCACCTAATATAAACTATCTAATATAATTAATCGAGATGCAACTGAAGGAATATTCTACACACCTTACGCAAACAAACTTCAAAAACTTGAAAACGTAATAAAAAAACATTTGGAGTATCGCACTAATTTCACAATAAATAGAAACCTTTAAGTTTGATTTTTCCACGAATTGAAGAAAATAATGAGGTTGAATATATTCTTGAACATTATTTTATTAATCTTAGTGAACAACACATATATTCAACTCTTGCACAATGTCTATATAGCGTCATTCCGCATATATTGACCCAAACCCGTCTGACATGTAAATAGATATCAAAAAATGGCAAAGCAAAAGGTTTTGGGTGTTTTTTTTTTTTTAGTAAACCCGTTTAGATCTACAGTCTCCAAATTCGATAAAAGTCAATTTCAAATGCCAATGTATGCAGATGCGAATTTGCCCATAAAATTAAGAGTGAATTTGATTTAAGAAATAACTCAACTTAATTTTAAAGTTCAATATCCCAACGTTCCTTTTTGTCTCTAACATTAAGTCCACTATACTTTTGCACATATGCAAGTACACAGTATGGGTAACTGTATAAAAATTATTGAACTATGTTTCTCCATTCCTATACATACACCTCCAATTATTGTTTCAGAACTACGTAGACATTTTACGCCATCAAAATACCTCGGCATTTTCAATATAAATTAAGTTTCTCGACATCTTTTGAACGGAGATCTTAACTTTTCGGACTTATCTTGAGTTGACTGTCTACCTTTGAGGGTGGAGCCTTCAATCTTCAATTTCATTTCTATAGAATTCGTATAAACTTAGGGAGTTATTCTTACGCTAGCGCTGAATAACTTCTGTAAATACAATTTTGTATTTGCCTCCATCTGCAGAAAAATTTAATGAATTTTGAAATATTTCTTGGAATTCATAAGTAAAAATTATTTCTTTGTTATATCGTTTTTCAATTAGAACGTCACTAAATAATAGCATTTTTAAATCAAATGAAATCATGATAATACAGCTTTCCCTTTACCATTTTTAATATATCTTGAAATAATCTGAGAAGCGTATAGGTTAGCATATACGGTATGTACTGTGCCCTTATATAAAAGTATAATCAATATACTATTTTCGATTTCCAATATTTCTACTAAAGACAGTAGCAAATATTAATTATAAACATCTTTCAAACAGTTGAGTTGCAATTTTAAATAACTCAGGATCATGCCTTTTCGGCGCCTCCACGTAAGTATCATTTATTGGCAAGTTACACAGATGCCGTCTAATCATAAGATCTCTTCTCGCAGATAAGGCTCTCCTATGAGGCCCAACACTTGTAAACAGAGTTCTGCGGATCTGTTGCGTTACTTGATTTGCCACTTGGATGGCGGCTATTGGATGAGAAATGTTTATATCATCGGGATCGATTTTCGATTCTTCCTGTGATACTTCTTTAAATACGTCGTCAGGTTCGTCTTTTATTTCCTTCTTGATGCCGTTAATATTTACTTCAACCGACTCAGTCTTAATTGTAACTGGGGATTTTTCTTCTGCTTCCTGCTTGATTTCAGATTCTGCGTGTTCCCTAAGTATGTCCTTAACCAAGTCCTCGCCTGCGAACTTCACCGATATACCAAGATTAACCAAAACATTATGCGGTTCCCAACGCAATTTTGCAGAGCTCATAGGTTTTACGCGGGGCCGAGACTCCGCAACCAAGCTGGCCCAATCGACACCCAAAGCATCTCCGATTCCTTTAACTTTGGATTCTTCGTCAAGTTCATCCTCAGATATTTCTTCAAAATCGAGATCCATGTTGTCGCCATCTATAGAGTCGTCTTTTTGAGCACTTTTAGCGGGAGATCGAAGTGGTGATTGGGACTTTTGAGAAGCCGCTGCTGATGGAACTTGTTCTGCAACTGACAACTGACTCTCCGATTCTGCAGCCGTGGGTTGTAGAGGTTCCTCAGTAGGTTCTTCCAATATATCCTGAAACACAATAAACTATCCAATACTTATTTGCGTGTCTCAATTGTTAAGAAAAGAACATATACATACAAACAGAGAAAATTATAATAAAAAGCATAACAAAATCGATCATGCAAATGTATGTTTTTTATTTTAATGAAACGAATAAATTTTACTTTAAGCCTTGCCCGCTCACGGCTCAGGTATCAAAGGTGGCAAAGTTCCTGTAATGCACCTTGAAAGCATTATTAAATTTTAGATATTCAAGAAATTATTACTGTTATATTTGAAAATTCAAATTGATTGGGCGAAAATCTCAGGAATCATCATCCGTTATTTTCACAATATTACTATACAGGGCGTTATTTAAGTACGCCAACGAACTAACACCCGTTTTTTTCCAGACTTTTTTCTCTGTCTTACCGAAAAGAGATTTACCCATCTTCTTAGAAAGTCGCTAGAGTGCAACCTGTTCCAAAAAAAAGCAAGAAAACTACGCCCTCAAACTATCGCCCAATTGCTTTGCTTTTTGCTACTTTTTTTATGAAAAGAACGATGGTATAAACAAAATTTTCATAGCACGCTTCGTTTCTGAGATACAGGGCGAAATTGAAAAGAATGCATTTTGGGACCCCCCTCGTATCTCCGTATCCTTTAACACATCGCAAAGCTAAAAACTTGCTCTTATATACTTTTTTACGTAGAACCCAGTGGCGTAGTCAGATCTTTGCTGTGAGCTGTAAATTTTTGGCTATAAATCAAACTTATGTTTTTTTAAATGGAACACCCCGTATATTTTTCTTTCGTTTGTAAATTTTATAAGCTTTTCAAAAATATATAATACATGATATGTATATGTATTGTACCTGAAGAGACGGGACAAATGGTTCTTTGTTTTCCCCCAACATTGAGGCACATTCTAAGGTCGATAGTCGATAAACCGCTTTTTATAGCGTGACTGTAACGTAAATGTTATATAATTGTTAGCTAGAATCTAAAACAGAATTTTATCCACAATACCGAAACAAAATTTTTGCACTCGACGCGCGTTTCGCTAACCATGTTAGCATCATCAGAAGATGATTAAAGAGTTTTAGTCATCTCCTGATGATGCTAACATGGTTAGCGAAATGCGCGTCGAGTGCAAAAATTCTGTTTCGGTATTGTGGATAAAATTCTATTTTAGTGCATGTTACCGAAGTTTCCAAACCCCAACGTAGTTAGCTAGAATACCCCCGTTACGTTTCTCCAAATATTTAAACACAACTGCGCAACCAACCAAAACTAACCCAAAATAAGATAAGCCTGCACATATATATTGTAGTCACGCTATAAAAATTCGGGATCTCGTACGCTCGATACAAATAAGCCTCCGGGTAGGCAAGTTACCCAAAGCGCATGCTTGGCAGGTTTGCCTACCCTGAACCCACCTGGCGCTCCGGCTATCTGGGAATGTGCTCATTGGATTCGCTGGTTCTTTCTCTACAAGATGACCGCCTCGTATAGCCAACGAAAATATTTTTTGAACATTTTCCCAAGATTTGGGACTTTTCTGGTAAATTTTGAGAGTTTTTGGCCAACATTTTTGGAGATATTTTTTTATCGTAGGTCAAATCTGTGGCCATATTCTTGCTCCTTAGTCAATTTTACCCTAGGTACTTGATTTTAAGCTAGTTATTACAAAAAACCTCTGCATAATTGAAAATACCCAAATTCTAATAAAAAAAGTGAAAAAAAAACGAAAAATGGCTACAGGTTAGTCAATAAATTTTCGCGGGACCTAATATTTTAGCATTTGACTACCCTCTAGGTGGGTAAAAAATTTGCCAAATCGGAAGGGGTCGATGCCAAGTATGGCTCTTCTTAAATAAGTTTGCTCAATAGCAAAACTAGATTAAAAAGTAGTACACAAAATGTTTTGTATTTCAAACTGAGATTTAACAATAAATATTTATTATAAGCTGCAACGTACCGCTCATGTGCATATGTGCACGTCGAAATTTTGAATACATATACCCTTTCAAAAAATAACCCTCAAGTACATACATTGTAATTAGAACGGTACCAAGCGTTGCTCCAGAGGACCACATATTAAATGTACAGATGGCAAGACCCACATACTCTGTAGTAGACATTTTAGTATTTATAACTGCACGCCCTCGGATACAACGGCTGTCTACGCAATTATTATGCAGCGAAAAAATAATTATCAAGGCATGTAGCAAAGATATCTGGAATTTGTCTAGAGTACTCTAGGCCAGGTTTAGATTTTTGGGTAGACTACAAGCAACTAGGTTTGACGAATGTCATGTCATGTCATGTTGTATATCAAGACATCTTTTTATTAACAAGATAACTGCCCGATACATATTGCGCTGAGATTAACAGAATAAATAGATCAACATAATATCCAAATTCTGCCTTGTTTCGCCAGAAGGTCAAATATTAACACTACAGAACATGCACGGGAACTTCTAGTGTCAACGATATTCGTCCACAAAATAAAAACCGCTTATCGGCCAAGATGGTCTAATTCTAAAATACACTCGGAGTCTAATGATCTCAATGTCCAAAAGACTAGCTCGTTATTCAGAGTAATGTTAGCTTACTTTAATTTATATATTTTTTTGTAATACAAATATTGTTATACAAAATCCTAACAATGTTGAAATATATCTGTATGAAAATAGCTACGCGCTATTAAACCCATACGAAGCCATATACTTCCACCCAATCAGTGCTCTGCTGGACGAGCACAACCAAATAGATAATTTTCTAAGCTTCCTATATATGAAGACTTATTCAACGGTTAAGATCCAGACGGCCTCCTGTTGTTGCAGTCAGCGAGTTTGTATAGAAACCACTTCCAGACAAATAGTAGCTGGCGGGAAGAAATAATCCAAAAGACTCCATCAGAATTCCACGCATCACAACCCGAGATGGCAAACGAAAACCCC
Organism: Pissodes strobi; assembly: GCA_016904865.1. Classification (NCBI taxonomy): domain Eukaryota; kingdom Metazoa; phylum Arthropoda; class Insecta; order Coleoptera; family Curculionidae; genus Pissodes; species Pissodes strobi. The sequence continues at coordinate 436,494 of MU182660.1, read as the reverse complement.
CAGCTTCCACCTACCACGCAAACAGGATCTCAGGCCATGGTGTCTGCGCTGCGGTAACCAGCTTGCCCAACAGTGAGTGCCATCTACGGGGCTCTTCAGGCAATATTGAACATTTCCGAACTGCTACACTAGTCAATTAATTGGATATTACGTAAGTGCTGATTGATAATAAGGTCACCTTTAATATATGTGTTATACTAAAATGCATACGTTTACAAGCGAGATACGCTAAATAAATGAACTTAAGGAGCAGAGCACTTTTTAGCTGAAGGCAGTAACTTGTATGGTGAACACTTACATTAAGCATGGGATAAGCTTCATATAAATATAAATAAGTATATGGTTGAGTAGTGCAAGTGTGCGTTGTGAATCATATAAAATGAAAAATTGCAATGTACCTTGAATTAACTAAAACGAATATCAATTGTCAATTAAATTACTATTCGCAACAAAAATACTGAAACGATAAAATTTTCGAATCTAGACTTATTTTGCTATAAATATTTCGAAAATAATTTTATCGTATCTACTAAACGCAGTGCATTAGATTCAGCCTTTGAGTCAATATTTACCTCATCTCTATTCAATATATCATCAGCATCATCACTAATTTCGCTTAAATTATCCTCAAGCACTGGAGCCGGTTCGACTTTAGAACAGACTTTCTTCGCCTCGTTCGCACCTTCTGGAGAATCTTCGGCAGGCCTTTTTCCTGTCGATGTTGATTCTTGCTCTGGTTCTGTGGGTTGATCTGGAGCCTGCAAAAAAAATGTGAAATAGCAGTAGTACATCATTATATTTTTGCAATGACGATTTCCGTCGCCAAACTAATTAAAAAATGGACTGATCACTAAAATTGAAAATTTAAAATATGTGTAATTTCTTTCCTTCTACTTTCATTCATAGTGAAGGCATCAAATGTCTATGGAAAAAAGGGAGTACATGGTCCGGTGCACCGACGTTACTCTATCTTTCTTTAGGGAGGTGCTATTTAGAAGTAGATTTTTAGCCTGCAATAGTACAAAATCATATAGAAAAAAAAACCTATTATAATATTCTGGTCCGGAGAGTTGGTATTTGTTGAAGCGATCAATAATTAAAAGTAAGCTGTCGAAATCTATTTCGTTTGTACCAAACGATAATTAATTTTTATTAAATATTGGGATGGGATTTTCAGAGACACTAGGTAAACTTTGTAAATTTCTCCTCTAATTAGTGTTGTAAATGGAAATATTTCCACCGGAAATATTTCCATGGAAATCGAAATATTGGAAATTTCCAAACGCCTACTGGAAATATTGCAAACATTGGAATTATTTCATATTACGTATTAATCGGAGCCAAAATAAATAACATAAGATAATATCCATTTGTGAATGGATTAAAATCGTAGAAGGAGACCATGCACCATCCATTTCGCTGCTAAGGCTTTTAGTGATATTAAGAAAGTGATCCAAGAACATCTTTCACCGTCATCCCCGCTCAACGAAGAGGAAAAATTACATAAATGGAGTTAATAGCTAAGAGAAAAACTGAATTTGTTCTTCCTATTCCTTATGCTGCAGATTTACTTCACCCAAAATCGCAAGGGGCAAAGCTTGATGAATCACAAATCTTCTCCGTCAATGAATGTATACTTCACGTTGGAAAAAATAAACTACATCTTAAACAGGAAGATCTTATTGACAAAATTGCAGATTACCGTTCCAAAAGCGGTAAATTGTTTTGCAAAGAATTTATTTGGAAGAGCAGCCTTGAAAACCCCGTGTCTTGGTGGAAAGGACTTTGTTGTTGAATTTCTTTATACAAAGTGGCGTCATGCACTTTGATGATGTCAGCTTATTCGGCCGCTACTGAGCGAAGTTTCAGCATCTATACAGTCATATCCATCCAAAAAAAAGGAATAGAACTAAGTTACTCTATGTATCTCATAACCAAAACTTACTAGAAAAATAGAAAGTGGCAGCACATCACTTTCTACTTTAGAAAATAGCGCAGATATTATTGACGAAGATATAGAAGAAATGAGCGAGGAAGTTGATTGGCAGGAGGGGAGTCATGGTGATAATATAGGCGATGTGTCAAATGATGTTGTTAATGAAGATGCCTTCCCAAATACTCAAGGCACAACAACACTAAATGAAGTCAGCGACGAAGGCATGCCTCTCTCTCGATTTGCGCCTATTTCAACTCGCAAATTTAATTCGTAGTTTATTTTTTGTTAGTCTTTACTAAATATCCTCATTTCCTACATGTATTTACATTTTTATAAGTATTACGCTTGCTTATTTTTGTGATATAATTTGAATTAGTTGTTTTTTATTAGTTGTTTTGTCATTTAATAAATATTTCCAATATTTCCAAATATTTCCGATATTTCCCGAAATATTTCCGGAAATATTTCCATAAAATATATATCCGGAAATTTTACAACACTACCTCTAATATTTCCATGATATTTTTCACGGATTCTAAGTTCCCTAATATTTCTTGTTTTTTTTTCAGTCGATTGGCAACCTTGGAATTAACCCAACATAGAATGTATTCCATTTTTACAGCAGTGACCAGAAATCAGCGGTCAACGCTTTGTTTTATGAGGGTCAGAACGATCGGTAACAATAGGTCAGAAAAAAAAATACCTACGCGGAAAACTCATTTAACGATGTGAAAGTAAAAACAGAATTAAGAATTGTATAAGTTGAAGCGTGCCAAAGACGACGAACGTCTGAAGAGTTTATAGTAAATGTACAAGGGAGGCAGACTAAAATGCAAAATCTATCATGATGACAATACCAGGAATAATCACTGTCGTGATAATGTATTTTTAAATTTTAACTGCTTGTTCAATTTTAACTTAAATATTTTTAATCTGGTATTGTCTGATCATCTTATCATGGTAAAGCCTCTCCAGTAAAGAGTCGCCTAGAAAAATAAGCCATTGTCCATTCTTAGTGGTACTGTTGTATTCATAAAAAACCGTACAAGAATTAGAATGAGAGGAAACCTTAACCATATTTGCGTAAAGCTGGCTTATCGCATGTTAAAAGTTATTAAAATTGCAAAGCATTGGCGTCGGGCGTTAATTCAATAGAATAACAAAAAATTTTTTTTTTTATTTTATAAGTATATCTTAACAGTTTTATAAAAATAACAATAGAAACATATCAATCAATCAATCTATTTATTGGTCTATAAGAATCATATATACATGACATTAGACAGGTCAAAGGTAAAGTCTATATCTAAAGTAAATGAATTAAAATACAAACAGAACAGACGATAGCACAGAAAAGTAAAGAATAGGTAATACAAAAAATAAACACGCTTACAACAATTATTCATACTAACAACAAGTAAATAACATATTGCAGGACAACTCGCCGAGGCTAGATAAAAAAAAATAAACATGTACACACATATATCAATATTAATAAATTAAATGTTCAGATCTAGAAATTCTTGATATGAATAGAAGGCGTGGTTCAGAAGAAGGAACACTTTTAGTTTATTTCTGAATATTGTAAAAGTCGCAGCTTCTTTGATGTTTGCAGGCAGGCGGTTATACACCTTTACGCATGAATAATAGCGGCATTTACACGGGCGTTCCATTTCTTCGGTTTTGGAGCGCATTCTGGCGTCTCACGACGTTGCGCACGACTGGAGCGGACGCTTGAAGCGCCCAACATAAAAGTTTAACACGCCAATTATACGTTCCAGTTCTGCATATTAGGGGCGCGGCGTTTACACGGGCGTTCCATTTCTTCGGTTTTTGGAGGGCATTCTGGCGTCTCACGACGTTGCGCACGACTGAAGCGCCCAACATAAAAATTTAAGACACTCCAATTATACGTTCCAGTTCTGCATATTTGGAGTGCGAAAGTCAAAAACGTATGTGTCAATGTAAAACCATACCATTTTGGAGTGGCGTGTGGAATTTCCACCTGGTTGGAAAGATGGAAAGTTCAATATAACACGTCACGAGGTAAGGTTATCTAGTTGGATTCATGGCCAGGAAAAAAAAATTAAAAACTCGTGCAATTGCCTGTGCAGCAGCATACGTATTCCTAAATACAAAGGATACAAAAAATAAGACAATTTGGGTAAAAAAGTGGCATCAAGATAGAAATTTTACTTATTTTTTATTTTTGTACTCATCACTCTTAACTTTCCACAAGCACGGGTAACTCCTATAAATTTCTATGAAACGTTCAATGTTTTTTCCTTGTCCACGACATTTTTCTTTATGCTAAGGTTCAAATAAAACAACGTGTTATGAACTATCTAAAAAAGTGCCAGTGTAAATGCAAGGCAAGTTGTATCTGTTCTGCGCGACTGACGCTCACTCCATCCTCGCGTTCCACGCGCTGATTTACCGAGTATTTGCACGGGCAGGATAGCCTGCGCGATTGGAGTTTACGCTCCAAAACTGCGGAAAAAACCGTACGTGTAAACGCCGCTAATAAGGTGACCTCTCATAAGATGATGTTGAGTGTTTCGGAATAACAAGATCGGCCCTATTTCTGGTTGGGTACTGATGCACTTGGTCATTTCTGATAAAGTCGGCTTTGTTTTTATATGCATATATGGCACATTTCATGATGTAGATCGATGGTACTGTTAAAATTTTTTGACTTTTAAAGATTGGTCTGCAAGAATCCAGCTGTTTAAGGCCGAAGATTAAGCGTATGATTCGTTTCTGAAGGATAAGGATCCTGGATAGACCCACTGCTTGGCCCCAGAGTATGGTATTGTAGTTCAGGTGGCTATGAACAAGAGCATAATAAGTGACCATTAGTGTAGAGAATAGTACTGTTGTTTTTAGTTTAAGCAGAGCATAATAGGCTTTGTTTAATCTTGAGCATACGTGGTCCAGCTGAGGCTCCCAGGCAAGTTTTGAATCCAAGTAGGTACCCAAGAACTTCACCTTTGGCTGAGTGTCTTCAGTAGCATCAATTCTAGGCTCTGTTCTATAAAAGTGGACTTTGACTGTTTTCGACTCATTCAATATGAGTCGATTTAAGAAACACCAGTTAGTCATGGATTCGCAGACGTTCTTAATTGCATTGTGCATTGCTGCATTATCCTCGGTCGAGACGGCAACACTTGTATCATCAGCAAACTTGATGGTTAGGCCTGGGAGTGTCAGGTCATTGACAAATAATATAAATAACAGTGGAGCCACTGATCCCTGTGGTGCTCCCATGTCTGTGTGATAAATCTCAGAGTACGAGTTATCTATTTTTACTAATAACCTCCGTTGCGTTAAGAATGACATTATTATCGAGTGAGAATTTCCTCTAATACCAAGATTATAAAGTTTACATTTAAGGAAATCAAAATTGAGAGTATCAAAGGCTCTTGTTAAATCAAAGAAGAGTCCCACCACCATCCGCTTCTTGTCAAGCTCCTTGTGGACAAATTCGGCGAAGTGGAATGATCCTGTTTCAGTGGATTTATTGGCACAAAATCCGTGCTGCTCATTTGATACTATGTTAAAATGATTTAAAAAGTCCATTAATCTGTCATATAGAATTTTTTCAAACACTTTGGAGAAAATGTTAAGTAGGGAAATTGGTCTATAATTTTTAATATCTTGGGGATCGCCATTCTTGTGTATAGGAATCACTGTTGTTAACTTTAATGGAGAGGGAAAAGTTCCAGTACTGATGGATGTATTTATTAGTGTCATTAAGGGCTGTTTTACTTCGTCGCATACTTTCTTTAGTACTTTTGTGGGTATGCCGTCAAAACCAAATGAGTTTTTGTTTTTGAAACCCATTATAGTTTTACCGACCTCGTCGCTTGTTGTTGTTTGTAAAAATACAGAGTTCGGCAGTAGGGACTGGACTGTGGGTGATGTAGACATATTACTTCCAAAGTGCTCCTGTATCTTTTGTTCCGCTATCGTTGCAAAGTACCGACCAAGTTCATTTGCGATCGTTTGATTATCTGAGGTTAATCTTCCTTCTATTTTTATGTTGTATGTTTTGTCTCTTCTCTTCCGATTCAATTCACTGTTTATGATATTCCATATGGTTTTTGCTTTGTTTTTAGATTCCTCAATTATCCTTCCGTTGTATGATGTCTTTGCATAATCTATACTTTTTCCATAGAACTTTTTTCTATTTTTATATTCTTGCATAAGTACCTGGCTCTGTATTTCCTTCGCTAGATCATATAGATCTCTCAGACTTTGTTTTTCCTTTCTCAACTCTTCCGTTATCCAGACTGAATTATTCTCTTTCTTGGCAATATTTTTAACAGGGCATGCTTCATTAAAATGGTATAGGAAGGTTTTTAGGAATTCGCCAAACATCTTGTCAACATTGCATGATGTTTCATTGAGGTCCCATGCTGTATGTTTTAACCTATTTTTTAGATCTGACAGGGCTCTTTCGGAGGTAATTCTGATCTCATTAGGCTTTGCTGGGGGTGGCTCTTCAAGAGGTGGAAGGGCTATTTGAAGAAGTAGCAGACGATGATCAGATATGTGTGGCTCTATGACGGTGCCTTGTATTTGACCTTGGATATTAGTGATCATATAATCGATGGATGAACTTGATGTACCCACAGTGGTTGTAAAAACTCGGGTTGGTTCGTCGCTATAGTCTATTAATTGGAAGGATTCAAAGAGATCATTGAGCATTTTGTATTTTTTATTATTTTTATTTAAACTAACAAAAAAACATTTAACAAGTATACTTCAAATAAAATCTAATATTTGGTCATATATCCCTGTTTTCCTATTACTGGTCTCTTCGGGATTGACTGAATTATATTTGATACAATATTTGGATCAAACTCTTTCCAGCACGCATGTATTGTTTCCTATAAATCGTCTGAATTCTATGGCTTAAAATATCGATTATATATATATATTTTTTTTTACAATTATACCCCAAATATATTCGATTGGAATGATATCGGGACTAAAAGCGGTGTAATGGATAAGTATATACCCTGTATATCGGCGAGATATTGTAACTATTAAATATTATTATAACACATTCTATAAACTGCATACTGTGGTACACATAGCAAAACACGCTGACCTGATTAGGGTGATGTTTGGTAATGTAACGTGACTGGGTTTAATTAAGATCGTTGATACCATCATGGTAAGACTGTTCATTATACAATCAACACAAAGAGTTAAGTAAACTCAAGTCTATTATTGAGGCCTCGGATGAACGAACCTGACTCAACTTAGAAGCTCAAGGATCCACACTATGGCACTCCTTGGTTGAGTTATTACATGACGATCCTCCCAGTCCCTCATACGTGGTCAAAATAAAATATGAGCTAGTCAAGGCGACTAATCCAGAGAGGCCCTATCAACGCAGAAGCATGATGGCTATAAGAAGAAAAAAAAAGAAGAAAATTCTCTTTTAGGTTTCTGGTGAATACAAGAGAATGTGAAAATAAAAATGGAAGTTATGCATGGACATTGGAAAACAATAATGTGAAGGTGAAAAACAATAATAATGATCAAAACAAAATAGAAGTGTACACAGGTATTTATAGGCTATAAAATTAATGTTGAAATGTGCTAAGGTAATTATATATTTTTCTTTGTATATCGAGGTAACTTTAGGTAGTATATTTACACTATCACATTATATGCATATGTATATTTTCCTAGCAAGGCACCATCGTTCTATTTCAAAATATATAATATTTAACCATATTAATTATCCACACTTAATACTCAATCAATTATTTGCAGCAAAAGTAGCATTTTATCGAATCGAATCGCTGGAATAGTGTCTAGCCGATTTTTTTTTGAAGAGATCATTAATGAAAATTTCTGGACATCAGTAGACCAATCGTATTTAAGTAGATGCTTCTAAAATCACCTCATGTGGTTGAAAATCAAATTCCTATATAGATAGTTACTTAATCTGAAAAGTTGTTTTTTTTTCATTAGCTTTCCGCCATGAGAAGTATATATAAGTGCCAGTAAAACAAGCTATACGTAATCGAGGAGTATGCTAAAATAAACAAGCTAATTCAATAACATAACAGTAGCAAAAATGATTTAAGTATGATAAATCTTAAAATTTTGTACAGCTCATTCATATTGACGTAGATTATGTTAAATATCGCAGCATATAAATTATCATAAGTTGTAAGGTATATAATAAAATGAAACGTAGTTAAACTCTTTTAAATAAGGAGTATCCATATAGTATTGGAGTAATCGGGATTTCGTAATTATTGTATGGACAAAGGTTATTAATTTGTACCTGCTAATACTGCAAAATTCGGTATATGCTGGCATGAATAATAAATATTAAATGACGTAAAGACAATATCGGAAAATATTTGCCTAATGAAACTCAGGTAATTGCAGTTGATTTGAATTAAATGTCAGCTGTATATTATTTGATTACCTATAGGATGGAATATGATTATTTTCCATATAAATGAAATATCTTCTATACATTATCATATTATTATAGCATATACAAGCATTATCGAATATAACAACTGTGCACGTTATATTTTCTGTACGGGGTTATTACAATTAATAATTGCAGTGGCTAGTTATTCAATTATTATGTCATCTTTTATAGGTAAAATAAGCCTTAGATTGTAACAATGGATTTGTGTAGCAAATAGTAACTTAGAGAGTTAATAAAAAAACGGTATATATATGTCAAGTAGTAATGCCAATTTCAGCAACAGTTGCGAGTTGTTCAAACGCAAAAAAATTTAAAACACCAATAGTTAATTATTATCTCAATCACGTACTCATTCGAAATGAAAGAGGAATTTTTGTTTTAGTAGAACGACAAAAAAACTAATTTGGTAGTAAAAGGTCAAAGGTATTCCATCCTTTTGAAAATATATATGGATTAAAATAACGAAGTCGGTGTTCATTCATTGACTTCCAGAATCTCATTTGTTTATTTTTGACATTTGTTCGAATTATAAATTCAATAAAACGTTTGAGTCTCAATTTGGATATTTCTTCTCTTATGGGTTTCGCTTTAGATACAAATTGAAGTATAAAATAACTGTTGAATTTTGATGTCAACTCAAACCCATTGGGATGCGCTTTGAATAAAATAAAAATTCATAATGAGAAATATTTAGGTTAATTCCGCAATGCTCAAACATTACCTAGATAGTTTTAAATTATTTCTAAATATAAATTGTATGTTTTAATATGGCGAACATTACACTCATTTGGACACGTTGCTTTATATATTTTCTTAAACTAAGCGCAACAATCACGTAATGAAATGAAAAAAATTTGTGAGGGCATGGAATGTAGAACTTAATGTATTGAAAAAATAATGAGATATTTGGCAAGTTAATAAATCAGTCAAAACGACAATTGGAAGGTCAATTCGGGCTACGTAAAATACGGCTGATATAGTTCGCTCTTTGCAATAGATAATTTAATGCTGTTGTGCACATAGAAACGGACTAGTATCACTTGCAGGTAGTTTTGACTTACCCATTTGGCGGCATTTGCCCAAGAATAGTGCGAACGACTGTGGATTGTGTGTATTTCAGTTTTATCTAATTGTTTAGTTATATAAATTTGCATCAGGACAGGTTCAATAAAACCAAAAGAAACAATTAACTAAATATATATCTTAAATCAATACCAAATAATACACGGGAAACTTACTTAGTCGCGAGGCTGAGGGCGCACTAACGCCAGAGGCTTCCAGCCTCTTTCTGTAAACACGCAAGCAAGTAACGGTACCGCGATACAGTACCATATCGGAATAGACAATGCCACAGTATAGTGTAATTGTTACTAAATAAACGGAATCATGTTAAAAATAAAGTCGGAAACTCAGTAAATTTTGGCCATATTAAAATAAGTGATCACTAAAGTCCGTTGAAAATAGTTATTATCTAGATTTCGCAGATAAATTTAACATCATAAATAACATAGCTCAATATACTTGATTACTTCTAAGGAAAAAAAAACGTGTTACAACCTTCGAAGATATTAAAAAAAGCATCGGAACTTCAAATTTAAAAATATTTCAATAACTGAGAATCAATTTTTTATTAAAATATTCTTATCGAGAGACAAGCTTGGATTGAAAACAAACTTAAAAACCTAACACATATATATTAAGGGAAACTCATGCTTTTCCAGCAAGGCTTATTTTATAGAACGTAGGTACACACTATGTAGAGAGCTTCCAGAAAGTTAGGGCAAGTAGGAAAAAAAGTAATCTCTGTTAAAATAAGCAAATGAAAAACAAGAGCGGGGTTGAACATGAGAGTTCTGCAAATGTCTGGCTTGATCAACTAAATATTGCGGAAGTTCGCAAACAATTACAATAATTATTCAATTCAATATTACGTTATCAATAGAGGGTAGTAAACTTTCTAAACTGACCTCACAAGCAAAGAAATTTTATTATGTCCCCCTAACCACTATTATTTTAATTTCGCTTTCTAAACTATTAGTTTTTTGGTTGAAACGTTCTCGATTTCGATCCTTTGTTCGTTAGTTCTCATTTTCATGTTTTACATCTGAAGGGTACAGAGGAAAAACGATCTAAGCGCCATTTCCCATAGGAAACTTTTTTATTATTGATTTCACAGAAAATTTTATTCTTGATAAAAGTTGGTGCTTGGAAAAAAACTAATTTTGACAATACTAAATTAAGGATGTTATGCAGGGTATTTAAAAAATACAAAAATGATGGTTAAAAAAACAGACATTTTGGAATATCGGAAAACCTTCTACAGAAAAAATAAAGTTCCTATTAAGATGAAAATAAAAGTCAAATACCATTTTTTTCAAAAGTGCATCGTTGCTGAAAAAATAAGGACAAAATTAAGAAAAAGAGGGTTTTTTCAATAATTGACATGGATTTTCTCGGCAACGGGGCACTTTTGGAAAAATTGGTATTTGACTTTTATTTTTATCTTAATAGGAGCTTTATTTTTTCTGCAGAAGGTTTTTCGATATTTCAAAGTTTTTTTTACCATTTTTGTATTTTTTAAGTACCCTGTATGTTAAATTTATAATTGTCAAAATTAGTTTTTTTCCAAGCACCAACTTTTATCAAGAATAAAATTTTCTGTGAAATCAATAATAAAAAAGTTTTCTATGGGAAATAGCGCTTAGATCGTTTTTCCCCTGCACCCTTCATCTGTATTTTTTTTTTGTTTGGTTTAGCGATGTGACAATACATGTGAATGTCTTCTAACATTCAATATATTCAAGTCAAATTCTCGATCAGCATTGGCGCGAGACGAAATGTTGAGAGATTTGATTGAAATGAAAAACCAGAGACAAGAAGAAAGACAAACTCCGTTAATACCTCAGTGATGGAAATTAATATTATGAAGTGATCACTAACCAGAAATCTTGATCGGCGTAAGGTAGGTACATCTTTGAAAGATTTGGGAAATATACAATATACGCAAAAATGATGAAATTAATATAAAATGGTGAATACGTACGTAAATAAAAGACTCCAAAAGAACCGGTCCGCAATACAAATGGAGGAGTCCCTTATATAAGAATTGCAAACAATGTTCGCTAATGGCAGTATATTCTTTAGAGAAATACAAGTCTAGGCTAAAGGCCGGTGATCAAAGTTTGGCAAGAAAATAACGAAATGACGTTCCCTGCAGGCTGTAATTCGTATTGAGAAAGCGTTATGTAATTATAAAATGAGGGTTAAAACGAGTGTAACGGAGTATAAATAAACAAGCATATGACAATAAACAAATACAGAGAAAAAAAAAGAGAGAAGAGAGGTTTAAATCAGTACTTTCAAACTATGAAAGTAAAGGATATAAAGAATGATATATTTTTACAACATTCATAATTGATTAGACCTCAATAGAGAAAAAAAAACACATTAAATGTTATAAAATAATAAGATATACAAGTGCTGTTAAATATAATACAACTAATTAAACGTTTAAGTATATAAAACAAAGCTGCTTAAGGCCTTTACGTATAGTTCGTTCTATAAAATTGTTCATAACTGTACTAAATAACAAAAGAAATATCTAGATAACATTTTATATCTTAATAAGGCGCATTATTAGATACAACTACTGGAAATTAGAAACGCATCAAAGTACTGCTAATATTAAAGATAAATGAATTTTATTACCATATATTTTTTCTTTTAATTGTAATTAATACTAGCAAGTGATTCGAAATGCCTTTAGAAGCATAATTATATGCAATTCCTATTTATGCAAAGAACGATGGATGATAGTTATTATAGAATAGAAAATTATGCTATATCATTTTATATTATATTATTATATACGTTATATTGGTTATGTTACTTATTATTAATTGTATTAGATGTAAGAAAAATTTTAGACAAACGGATCTCCACTTCTTTTATTTCCATATCTTTTAGTCTATGATCTTACTATGAATTCTTTCTTAATCTGTTTACTAACAAACACTTTCTTCTATTTCCATACCTTATAGTATAAGTATTGCATAGTCATAAGAACACGTGTTAAAAGTTTCAAGATAAAGTAAATTGTTGCAATATAGGGTTACGTATTCACAAATGTACTTTCAAATATGTTATTTGTTTATATATCAAAAAAGGGAAGAAAAATTTCAGATCAACAAAAAGTTTAAAAAAAGGGGGGGGGGGGAGGTGTAATGGATAAGTATATACCCTGTATATCGGCGGGATATTGCAACTATTAAATATTCTTATAATAGTACGGGAGGCCACGACCAAAACCCTTGATTATCGCTATCCGTTTAAAACCATAAGAAATAGATAAAACATATTCAACCATGAATATTTGCCTTATCAACTAGTATCCGGAAACGGTGCGTTTTCGTGGGGCGCCGTTTCTGCTTTGCAAAAAATTATGTTGACAAAAATTTATTGCTATCCGTCTGGTTATTGGATAAATCAATTAACATATTTTCATATTGTAATAAAAAATTTTATATCAGACATCTGCGGTGTTGCACTTTTGTAATATGATAACCGGAAGCTGTATACACATCGGACCTTATAAATTCATCGCTGTCCGATTGAAATATTTTTTAACATACTTTTTTGAGTGACTTTATAACGAAAATAATATTTTCAGACACTTTCAGTGGTGCGAAAGCAAAGAAAAGTATTTAATAAAATTTTTGACGGACCTGTCTCACAGCCGGTGATGCTGGTAGAATTTGTCGCTTGCGCACAAACGCCAGTGTGTCACCTGTTTATTTTACAGTTCGACAGCGAGATAACCATGTCCTTTGGCATTGTAGTAATTAAATACAATTTTCAATGTTTCCTGCTCAATTATGGTCAACAAAAGTTTGTCCGATTAGCAGCGGGCACAGGGTAATGTTTCTGATATTAGCATTTTTGTGATGCAGAATCGTCTTTCTACCATATATATCTGATTTCAGATAAATAGCGATAAGTTTCCCCTCCCCCAAAATTTCACAAGTTACGCCCTCTCATAAAATGAAACGCACCGGCACATATTTCTGAAAATGATTTTTTAAGTATCAACTCGCCACAATTAACGAAAGAAGATAGTTTTCAGACAGACAGCAAAAAGTTTTTTTTCTTTCGTAATTTTTATTTATTTTTTAAATTACCCTATGTACATGCACCACTATTTTTTTCTGATATCCAAAAAAACATATTATTTACACTATTATTTAACAGCATATCGAAAAGCAGACAGTTTGCTATGAGTTTTTAGGGTCTAAATTGATAACAACTTTAAAAATTAATTAAGGGCATAAGCACCACCCAAAATGTCTGAAAATACCAGTTTTAGAATCAAAATAATATAGATACCAAAGCCACAAAGAAGTTTGCGGATAGCGATTGTCGAAAAATCTTGGTCGTGGCCTCCCGTACTATAACACATTCTATACACTGCATACTGTTGCACACACATAGCAAAACACGCTGAACTGATTGGGGTGATATTTGGTAATGTAACGTGACTGGGTTTAATTAAGATCATTAATACCATCATTGTAAGACTGTTCATTATACCATCAATACATAGAGTTAAGTAAACTCAAGTCTATTATTTGGGCCTCGGATGAACGAACCTGATTCAACCTAGTAACTCAAGGAGCACGCTATGGCACCCCTTGGTTGAGTTATTACAGCGGCCCAGGGCAGCACTTCCACATTATGGGTTTGAAACCAGTGGGTTACAGCATTGGCAGTGTGGACTGGACAATTATCTTGTTGAAATATGAAAGTATTATTAGGATATGTTTGCTCAGCAGATGTTACAATATGTTTTCTAAAATGTTAATATAATTTCCGGCATTAAATCTTCCCTCTATTCGCCAGCAAAGTCCACAACCATGAACACTTAACAAGCCCCATACATTTACAGAGTAACGCCCATGTCTACAAGCGAGGGGGTTAGTGTATCGCTCCTCTGGTATTGTCTGGACGATAAACACGAATTTGACCGTTATAAGTCGACTGGAACTTCTTTTCGTCAGTAAAAATGACCCTGTTCCAAAATTGAGGATAGCGGTATATATAATTTAAAAATAAAATTACCCTGGATTGTCGTCGTTCTTAAGTAAGAAACAATTTTTTCGCAGCTGGGCGATGTTTTAGGTCAGATTCCTTGACTTTTCTGCTGGCGGTAGGTTGAGAGCAAGGAAATGCTGTATCAATAACAGCATCCCTCGCAGTTGCAAATGTATTATTTCGTAAATATCCCAAAAAGCAGCATCCTGTTCAGGGTTGGAAACTTTGGGACGACCTGAACTAATTTCTTGTTCCCAGAGTTGCTTAATTTTCAATATAGTTTTTTTTTTATTTCTATTATACAACTGCGCTACAGCACGGGTTGTCCATCCTTCTTCGATTCCTAATACAATATGAGCCTTTTCAACTTCAGACAACTGACGATGCATTTTTATTTTCTTCTGTCAAAGTTTGTCAAAAGTTACCACCAAGCAGTTTCAAAATTAATTACACCGACGCCAGTGCTTTGCATTCTTGATAATCTATGACGTGCGAAAACCTTCACTAAACAATGATTTTAATAAGCCGGGTTTACGCAGATATGACAAAACTTACCTCTCATTCTAGTTCTTCTCCGCTTTTTTATGAATACAACAGTATTTTCAATTTTATAATCTGATAGAAATAAAACCAACCTGCTTTTGATCTGTAAGTGGTTCAGTAGAGGCAGCAGGCTCCGTTCGTGGCTGAGTAACTGCCGGTGCCGCTATTTCTTTTTTACGGGATTCAGTACTGGAATCTTCTGCAAAAAAAAAAGATATTCCAAAAGATGTTCCATTGTTTGTTTTTGTCGATGTTCCATTGTTTGTTATTGTCGAAAATAATTACATTATAATCACCAATTCGCGTTGAAGCATTAAAAAAAATTGCAAACTTTACCACGGAAATAAAAAATGATACGGTTTAAAGGATTTACCAAAAATATACAAATACCGTACAATGATAAACTTAATATGTCGTCAGCTTTAGCAATACATTTTCGACTGTAGGGTAAAAGAGCTATTGTTATTAAATATTGCTAAATCACTTGCCCATAAATATACGCTATAAATCAAAAATTCCATATATGTATGTAGCAAATGTATTATGATGTATACGAAATGTACTAAATTGATTTAAATTAGCTAAAGTCGCATTCATACTTTTACCTCAGCTTTATTGTCGTCTAACTCTAATATCTTGAGGAATTTCTGTCATATCTAACATAAAATATAAGAAACTTACAGTTAATTCAGGTTCGCCCTGTAGAACGCATTGATTAAGTTCTCTCCGTGATAGTATAATTATCTGTAAACAACGCGAATTCTTTTTAAATAATTTAGTATGGATGATGGCAATGATGGTGAGAATATCGCTGAAGAACAAAAAAAACTGAAGAAAAACAAAACTGTTGAGACTAATAGAAGTAATTCAACAGGTTCAACAAATTTAAGTCGAGCAGAAATAAGTAAAATAATCGATCTGGCAAAAAAGGTAAAAACGTATTTTGACAAATAAAAAAAAGCATTTCTGATATCAAATCGAACATAGAAATACCAGGGCAAAGCGAAACGTATAAAGTGACCAATGATACTGGCGGACAGTTATCACTTGATGAGAGTGTATGATGATCCGGGCTATGTTTTTAAGCCGATAAGGTCAGTGGTGAGGACGCCTTTCCCAGTATGCAATCAAGAAAAGGCGGAAAATATAAACAAGGACAGTAGAGAAGATAGCGGATATAAACGACAAAGATCTGAAATTAGTCCAGTAAATGAAAATTCTACAAAGCGGCAGTGTGGTTTTGCTGAAACTGAATAAGAAACCACGGACAATAATACAAATAAATTAAGTAGCAAAGGAAACGGAGCATACATTGGAAGCGACAAAAAAAAAACAGAAAAGATGTTTGGACTATTTTCCTCATTAGATTTAATCCAAAATTTGACAAATAAAACTGATAACGGTGTTGCCACGTTATCGATTTAAGAGCAATACCTTGTTCGCAATTCTAGCAATTCCATACACAAATTTCTCACATTATTAATATCAACTTAAGAATTTGGAGAAAGGAAATATTAATCTAAAATACCAGACAGGATTTAAGAAAGACTTAGGAGATACAAGCTGTCCGGTACAAAGAAATGCCGGTAATACATCAAAAACAAATGCGAGAGTAATATCAACTGCAAAAGCTACAGGGGGAAATGGGCATTTAGACTTTAAAAATAGTGACAACTCTGATACAAACAGGCAGTGGACCACTCCAAAAACGGAACATAAACATGCTAATTCTAATCAGAATACAAGATGTTAATGATTCTAAAATACAGCAAAACAATTAAAGGATAATCTTAATATGAAAGAAACCGGTGGAGGTTTTAAAAATATAAGACATTTGAAAAGTGGTGCTATTATCATAGTCATGACAAAGCTCAGCAAGAAAAAATAAGAATAGCGCTTCAGGACCAGACGCATATACAGGCCAAAGAATTTCAAAGTTATGACCCAATGGAACAGAAAATCGATTTTTAGATGAAGAGTTCATTGAAGGAATTATCAGATTAAATAATTAAATTGAGACAGAATTGGGATATAAGGTTAGCGGAAAAATCAAACAATGTAGAAATGTAAGCCGAGAACCGGATACTGCAGGCCCCTTCAGAAATTGCGAAATGGTTTTTAAAAAAACAAACAATTAATTTTGACTTTATGAAGATTTATGTACAGGAACACCTTAATTTAGCTATGTGTTTTCGTTGTTGTTGCTTTGGAAATGTGGCGAAATATTGCAGTGGAAAGCAATGTTGTCCTAAATCTGGAGAACATACAAACAGTGAATGTACTGTACAAGTGTTAAAGTGTATTAATTGTATAAAAATGCAATTTAAGGAAAATGAATGTCATCAATAGACACTATAATTGTTTGTATATTAGAGACCACCATCTGGCGAGTTAAGTGCGCTTTTGGAAACGATTGAGCAGTTGTTAGCCAATAATATATCTAGAGGCGATAAACGCACTTCTATAGTAGGTGATTTTAATATAGAATTTATAAAGGAAAACAAAACTAAATCACAAATCTTATCTCATGAAATCTATTAATTTTTCTCCATTAATTCAATTCAAACACAAGATATAACAATGGTGAAGCCAGTTGTATTGATAATATTTTTGCAAATTGTGATTACCTTGAAATCATGGTTTTTGTGAATTTTGTATCCGATCATATGGCGCAATAATATTCCTAGATATAGGCGCGTTTCTATTTTGAAGAAAACGAAAATGATTTTCTGGCCTGTTTGAAGGATGAAGAGTGGTTAGGTGTCTATACCGTTGAAAGTTGTGATGCAAATAAGCAATGGAATATTTTCAAGAATATCTTTAGAGGTATGTTCGAACAGAATTTCACTTTAAAATTAACCAACAAAAATGAGAAAAATCGACACATGTATAGGGAGCCTGAGGTGGTAGAATGTAAAAGGAGACTAGATATTTTGTTAAGTTTATCACGGCACAGTCGTAGATTTCAGGAAAGTTACAATGAAACAAAAAAAAGAGTATGACAGACGTTTAAGACAATCTCGTTCTAAATATTACGAAAACAAGATTAATTATTCAAATAATAAAAGAAAAATGTATGTGGCCAATATGTAAAGAGGTTACTATCAAAGCAAATTCTATTTCAGAAAGCGACATAAAAATAAAGGGAGATTTGGAAAAAATAGTCAATAAATATAACTAATTTTTAACAACAGTAATACCAAATACCAAGCATAATAAAAAACTTAATTCAGATACCGTTTAGTAATAATATTGTTAATAACGATAAATATATGTATTTAAAACCTACAACACGCGATAAACTGTGTGAAATTTGTTGGGTGAAAATCAACATGGGTTTGTAAGGGGAAAATCTACCCAATCGGCCGTATTTCAATTCATTAAATTATTAAGAGAATAACAATGTGGCATTGGGTGTGTTTTTGGACCTTTCAAAGGCCTACCACCGTTTTGATAGACGGTTATTGGCAAGGAAACTTGAAATGTATGGGATTAGAGGGAATGCTTATAAATGGTTAGTATCATATCTCACCGAAAGATCCCAAACTGTGAATGTTTCAAGGGATGGAAAAAATCATAGATCAGGGTTCTTAAAGTGCAATTTGGGGATACCTCAGGGGAGTGTAGTGAGTCCGATGCTTTTCATAATTTTTGTGGATGACTTGAACTATCTTACAAACTTTCACACAAATATCATTAAATACACCGATGAAAAAAAATTTGCTTATTGGGGGGGGGACAAACTGAATAATGCTATACTTAAGGGGAAATTTTTTTGAAAAGTGCAAGCAATTGGTTTACACAAAATAAATTAAAATCTAAGACGAATGCAATTCTTTTTAAAACCAAACTTTCAAAGGTAGAAAATCCAACACATTTTGATATTAACGAAGACCTGCGCCGGGATTCTCATCTTTCGATACGTCACGTATCGAGTCGCTACCTATCGTTCGACAAGGTATTCGCTAGCGAGCAAACAGCGATTCTTATCCTGTGTCGAGTTCTCTATCGAGAAGCCACACATTTTAAGAACCACTTGACAAAATTAAAGAGGAGAAAGGTGAAGATAACTACAAAAAAAAATAGATAATAATTTATAATTTGCTTTGTTTGGATTTTGCTGATGATTCATTGGTGGAAATTTGTGTCTTCAGGCGTTGATAGTATATTAAACATTTTTGCTCCTCCGCAAAAGGCCTTATTTGTTACCGGTATTTAATGAAATCTTGCGGCGAAGACGACACAATATTCAGTTTAGGCGTCTCGTAGAGACTTTAATATAGAAAAGATACCAGATGCAAGATTTAAAGAACGGTAAATTAAGAAATGTTTGCGGAATTGTGCTTCTAAATCCACACATTTCCAGCACCTAGATATATAATATAAGATGTCTCTGTGGAACCTTTTGCCACTTCTCGACTGTTCTAGTCCCAAAACCACAAAACCAATATAATTAAAATTATTTGCTAATTCCTTCCAAAGTTCTCGGAACTTTCCTCTTGTATTTGCTACAGACAAGCGGCCGGCCGCAAATTCAGGGTGATTTTTCATAAAACCAATTAATACATTGAGATGGTATTCTTTTAATTGAAATGACATTATTGTTCAACTTTAGGAATATACAAAAGAATAAAAAGCGTATTAAGTATTTACAAGGTGCCAAATAACAGAATTCAAATTTTATTATTTTGGTTAGGCTAGCAAACTACGGTACTCGACATCAAAATATGTAGCGAGTAAAAGTGACATTTCAACTCGATAGATCTCTTTTCGCTTCCAAGATAAGAATCGCAAAATCTCTATACTCGTTACGTGACGTATCGAATTCAGACATAAGAATCCCGCTGCTGATAAGCTTTTAACAACAAACAAAATTTTTAGGTATTTATATTAATGAATGTTTAGATTGGTCGAACCAAATAGATCACCTTTCAAAAAAAATTAAGCACAATATGTTATGGTATGAGAATCGCTGGCAAATACATGGATTAGAAAACACTGAAAATAATGTACTTTCCAAATTTTCAATTTGTCATGAATTATGGGATTATTTTCTGGGGTATACAGAGCGAAACTCAAAGTATATTTGTGATCCAAAAGCGTGTGTTGAGAGTTGTTAAGGGTATGACCTACTATCCTGCAGATCGGTTTTTAGAAATTCTGGCATTTTTACAATGTATGGTTTGTACATATACCAGTACTTATTATTTTTCTTTAAGAATAGACACCTTTTTGAGACATTTACTCATCAGTACAACACCAGGACACACAATGTAATGTATCCTATCCATCGTGTGTCACTTACTGAAAAGAGTCCACATTATATATGTTTGAAATTATAAAACAAACTGCCAGATAATATAAAGCAAATTCAAATTTTAAGAAGATTTAAAAATGAAATTAAAAGACTAATGATAAGCATAGAACCATATAATCTGAATTTTTTTAATATGTACCTAGCATATACTGTATATAAGGTTAGTAGTATATAGCATAGTAATTTCCGTTTATGTTTGTAACATATAACTTAAAATGAAATGAATAAAAAAAATAAAAGATTAAATAACCACTCTCTGGGAACATATTTATATAAAGAGGACTTAATAAACTGGAGTATTTCCAAGAACTTCAGAAACAGGATTAATTTTGGAGTAGCTTTCTATAGAACACTACGATTTCGTGAAAAAAAAAATCTAAGAATTTTCAATTCACCTTACCTGTAACGGCAGGTTCAACACTATGAGATGCAGCACTTTTAGGTCTAGAATTATTATCTCTATTGTCTCTCCATTCGTTATTCCTATTATTAGGCCATCTCCTTCTATTGTCGTTGGGAGTCCAGTTATCCATGCCGCGATCGTAATGCCTCCATTCATCTTCTTGTGGATGAGGACGATCCATGCTGTCCCATGCTAAAAATATAATAAATATGCCGTATATCGCACTTCATCGCTGCGCCCTTGTAGCCTGCATATTGTAAAACATACACATTTACGTTAAGATTAACTACTCAAATTGCAATTGCCTTTATCTGATTGAAATGTTACAATGTTTCAATTGGCATGTATATCCAATCTTCCAAACTTCAGTGTACAGGAAGGCCATTCATATGGTTCAGTATCTTAATCAGAAAGCTATCCTTAGAGTAACGAAATAAGAAATAACTCAAACTTTGTCCAAACGCATGTATTCAGACATTAATAGCCTCAAAACAGATTCACAGATTATGACACCACTATCTCAAACTGCCACAATGCTCGAGATAGTAGAGTGCTACTTATAACTTATTTTGACTTGTGTGGGCAGCACCTCGGGGTTACAAGCTGAAATTTTCACAGAATGAAGGTTTTATTATAGTAATTCCAAATCCCAAGGTAATAAAAAATCAGAACGGGCAAAAGGGCAGTATACCTAAAAACCCAGATTATTATATGAACGTATAGAATAATAATTTATGCATGTTTTCATATAAAATTCATCTACATTTTTGTACGAATTATATTTTTTATCATCGCTTGAACTATGCAGATTACATTGACCTTTACGGCAAAATAAATAAAAAAATTGAAATATCTCCCTTCGAACCTGGGCAAAATCTGATTGATATATACTCATTTTTGTATTCATCTCGCATTCTCTCCGAAATGAAGGCTTAAATCAAAAATTTGCATTCTTGCAAAAAGCTTGCCCTAAGTATCTAGAATACATAGGTGCAAGAATACTTTTTTTTTCTCAAATGATAATGGAAAAAAAGAGTTAAAATGTAAAAAAATAATTTTCTTCTAGCCGCGACCTCCGATCTCGCGCTACTCGAGTACTCTCGCATCTCACTTTTCT
>MU182660.1:396473-414522 GCA_016904865.1 Pissodes strobi | reverse complement strand
CTCTCTCTCTCTCTCTCTCTCTCGCCTATTGTACAATGCAATAAACGCTTTTACGCATTACGGTGTTAAGAATACTAATATGGCGTTGTATATTGAGATTTGTTTTTAACACGCGTTTATTAGCTTCACCTGTATGTATGTTTGTTTGTTTGTTTGTAACAATCGATTACAGGTCGCAATTTTGAAGATAGCGACTTGAAATTTGGCAAAAAGGTAGAGGTCCACAAACCCTCGAAGCCTATTGATTTTGGTTACGATCGGTTAATATACAGGGTGTGAAAACAGGACAAATTACCATTTTTTGGCATTTTTGTCCGTGCAAACAAAGCAATTTTGAAGATAGCGACTTGAAATTTGGCATAGAGGTAGAGGTCCACAAACCCTGGAAGCATATTGATTTTGGTTACGATCGGTTAATATACAGGGTGTGAAAACAGGACAATTTACCGTTTTTTGGCATTTTTTTCCGTGTAAACAAGGAAATTTTGAAGATAGCATCTTGAAACTTGGCATAGAGGTAGAGGTCCACAAACCCTCGAAGTCTATTGATTTTGGTTACGATCGGTTAATATACAGGGTGTGAAAACAGGACAAGTTACCGATTATGGCCCACTTTTAACGGTCAGATTTCATTCAAACTTTGTATCAAGGACCGACGACAATACAATAATTTTATAAGTTTATCTAATTATCCTAATGAGGATTGCCAGGATTAAAAAATCCGCCGCCGTATATGCCAATGCTATTAGACCCTGTTAGATTATGCATTGTGAACGTTGGCCGTATCTATGTGGTAAGGCATCATGACGCAGCTCTAGGCAAGGGTTAGGCAACGGCGGTATAGTTTTACGATAATTGCATACTGGAGGAAACCAACACAACTCTGGAATGGCCGCAACGTATATAAGACTTGATCGATATCACCTGTTCGCAAATAATATAACACCACAACGTATCGCTGTTTATATTATCAACATTATCAACATGGAAACCTTTGAATGCCTTCTAAATCAAAGTGCAACTTCGTTGTGATCGTAAAGATGATAAAAAATATAGTGTAAAAAAATGCTTCCATAGTACATCCAATTAAAAAGTGGAACATAAATATAGTTTAAAAAAACTAAAAACCACGCTTTAATGATCAATCAAACTAAAAAACAAACAATAAATATAGTTTTAAAAAACACGCTTTAATGATCAATCAAACTAAAAAACAAAAAATAATACTTAATACAGACAGAAAATAATAATGAACGAAAAATATTAGTATTATTGTGAAAAAAGCGTGGGGTGCTCGTTGTACATAAAATATAGCACAAAGCGCCCCACGCTTTTTTCACAATAATACTAATATTTTTCGTTCATTATTTTCTGCCTGTATTAAGAATTATTTTTTGTTTTTTAGTTTGATTGATCATTAAAGCGTATTTTTTAGTTCTTTTAAACTATATTTGTTTCTTTTTTAGTTTGATTGATCATTAAAGCGTGTTTTTTAAGTTTTTTTAAATTATATTTATTTTTTGTTTTTTAGTTTGATTGATCATTAAAGCTTGTTTTTTAGTTTTTTTAAACTATATTTATTCATATACGCTGCAGCTAGGTAGTAAATAAGTAGAAAAATACTATAGGTTTTTTTTATAAATAATCATATACTTGATGTAATTGCTATTGAAAAGGTGAATAGCTTTCGTTCAGTATAAAAAACTCAAAATGTAAAAAAAAATCATTATAATAACAAAACTATTCATCGTCAGTGTCCGTATCTTCTTCAGGAATAGACACAATGACTTCAGTATTGTTTTCCAGCATTTTTTTTCTTATTGTAAGTTTGTTTTTACATAAATGCTGTGCCATGCAGTTGGATGATCCTATGCAACCTATTTCATTTCTCCTGCATGTCCAAGCTTTGCTTGCGCAATCTAATAATTTTTGTAGAAGGTAGTTTTCCGATCAATTAAGAACACACCTGGTCTAAAAAAGGGCCCAGAAACCTCTGTTAAAAGAATTACTGACAGATCTGATATTACTCTTCGACAACAGTGGAATTTATTTATCCACTCTGTTTTTAATTAAGAAAAAAACAGTTAACGAACTTTTTATCTGAACGAGCACGCCCATAAAACGAATTTCAAGTTCGCAACTATAGTGGGGAATTTATCAATATTTTTGATAAGAAAACAAATTGCGAACCAATTGTGAACAAATTACTATCCTCTAGTCACGAAGAAGCTGATACTAGGATTTTGTTGCATATACTCTCTGCTAAACATTGTGTGTATTTGAGATGCATAGTGGACTCCAATGACACTGATGTACTTATACTTCTGGTACATTTTAAAAATATATCTTTCTAAAGAATTTGGGTAAAATGTAGAAGAGGAAATTCGGTGCGATATGTGGCCGTTCATGATATCAACCTAGAGGAAAAACTTGCAAAAAATTTACCTGAATTTCATGCTCTAACGGGTTGTGATACAACCAGCCAGTTTTCAGGATTAGGAAAAATAAAATGTTGGAAAACTTATCTAAATTATTCCGATTATTTAGACGGTATTAGAGTCCAGGAATTTTCAGATGGCATGTTCAATATCATAGAGAAATTTATCATAAAATTATGTTCAACAAATCCAATCATTTCGTCAATTAATATTTTAAGGACACTATTATTGGCCTCATCATCGCTAATTGAAAAAAACTAGCCCCCACAAAAAATAGTTTAAAATTTCACAGTCTGAGAGCGCATTATCAACTAAGGTGTGCTTCAGTTCTTTAGAACCAAATCCCCTATTACCAGAGGTGACAGAATGCGGATGGAAATTTGAGGAGGCAGGTGATATCCAAGTATTATCCCCAATTTTAACACTTACAGCATTTCCTTCGGATGTAAAAGTATTTATTGCATGAGGATGTAAAAAAGGTAAATTATTATTAGACTAAATAGGTACATAATAAAACTTAATCAAATAATTTTTTATTAGATTGTATGGAAGCAAAGCTTGTACATGTAGAAGAAATTAAATATGCTGCACATGATCAGGCAAAAAGATTACTGGAAGACAATATTGAAGTCATTGTATCTATTCCTGAAGAAGATACAGACACTGAAGCTAAATAGATTTTGTTATTAAAAAGATTTTTTTTACATTTTGAGTTTTTCTATTCTGAATAAAATCTAAGTCCTTTTTTTAATAGCAGTTGCGTATAGTATATGATTTTTTTTCTACTTCTTTATTAGCTAGCAGCGTATAGGAAAAATAAATTTCAATATAATCGAAAATTTCTTCATTGACTTTATTCAAATAATGATCTTATATTTTTAATTTAATTAGCTATTATTAGTATTCTAATCCGTAATGTGTAAAAGCGCTTATTGTATTGTTCAATAGGCGAGTGAGAGAGAGGGCTCTATGGAGAAAAGTGAGATGCGAGAGTACTCAAGCCGCCCGAGATCGGACGGTCGCGGCTAGAAGAAAATTACTTTTTTTTACATTTAATTCTATTTTTCCATTACCATTTCAGAAAAAAATGTGTTTTTGCACCTATGTATTCTAGATACTTGGGGCAAACTTTTTGCATGAATAAAATATTTTGATTTGAGCCTTCATTTCGGAGAGAATGCGAGGTGAATACAAAAATTAGCATATTTCAATCAGATTTTGCCCAGGTTCGAAGGGAGATAATACTTCAATTTTTTTATTTATTTTGCCGTAAGGGCCAATGTAATCTGCATATTTCAAGCAATGCTAAAAAATATAACTCGTACAAACATGTACATCAATTTTATATGAGAACATTCACAAATTAATATTCTATACGTTCATACAATAATCTCGATTTTTAGGTATACTGCCCTTTTGCCCGTTCTGATTTTTTATTACCTTGGGATTTTTAATTAATATAATAAAGCCTTCATTCTGTGAAAATTTCAGCTTGTAACAAGGTGCCCACAAAAATCATTTATAGAAGGCTTTTACTGCGTTGGGCACTCTACTAGGACAAGTAGCCTGCGGAAGCCTCTTATAACAATAATTCCATATGTAAAAGGTACTTGAGGGAAAATTCGTAGAATTGTTAGATTATATATAATATATTAAGACATCCAAATTTGAACATACTCTAAGTATTTTTACCAAAAGGAAGATATGGCGAAACATTAATATCAAATACCAAGTGAGTGTGGCGAGTTTTATATTGGAGAAACAAGACGGTCTCCAGCTGGGAGTAGAGCAACATCAAGGTCCGGCATGACCCAGGCAACACCATATCTAATGGTAGTTCATAAGGAACAATATTAGAATAAATGAAAATTTAATGAAGCAGTCTTGATTCAAAATACTAAAAATACTTCTAGTAAAACAGGCGTGGACATGGGGAACGTCTAGCTTCCGTGTTACATCAGGTAGGCGAAAAGAAGCTGAAAATGTTGAAGACTTCACGATCCTCCTTCCTCCCTTCTAGGTTTCAAATCAGCATTCACTTTAAAACGATTGAACATAGGTTCCAATCAAAATGCTGTGACATTTCAACTAAATAAAGACGATGGAAGAAGTTAGTATTGATTACAAATTACCTACAACTTTCAAAGAAACATACACAGTTGCAGTTCATAACATGCCTCCCCTAAATGTCACTGGCTACTTTCAACTAATAGCGTGTAGAGCCTGCTCTTTGACTCAGTGTAAGCCACTGTTGTCAAGATGTTCAGCGAAAACTATGGTATATATGGTATAAATGATTGCTAACGCATATTCAAGTTGTCTAACACCAACAGGATTTCACCCAGACGACCAGTTACGAACTTTTTTGGGTTCCCAGGAATTAACTGGTTCTTTTAATAGTTATGCTGAACCATTCTTATGCATGCTTTGTTAATTAACGTATTAAGACATGTAGGGAATGCAAATTTTACTTATAAAAGATAACAATATATTTAGGAAGTTGGTAAAAGAAAGTAACATATTTCATGGAGAACATGCGGATCTTTTGAATTCATTAAAATGTCCCCAACTCTATTTCCAAATAAAATATAATAATAAAAAAAAAGTACCGTCTCGATTCTCCCAATCTATCGGCCTTCTGCCTCTATTCTCCCAATCATGTTCTGGATATTCTGGATCAACCCAATCACCGCGACCTTTTGGGCCCGGTGGGCGAACATCTGGTCTGCCATATCCTCTGCCTCTAGCACTAAAGTCCCTGTTTAAGAAAATAAAATTCAGGTTAACGCTAGAGAATATAAGAAACTAAATGTGTCGATAAATTAATAGTTTTGATCTTAGCGAGATTGAAATTCCGCAAAAACTAATTATTTCGCGTTGACATTCCAAAGAAAATTAGAGGAAATAATATATACTGATGCTGTCCCAAACAGTATCTTGCTTTATGCTTGGATAATAGAGTAAGTATATTTTTCCATGACAGTAACGTGTCTGACTTTTAATTTAAGCTCAGCAGAAGTGCCCTAAGGTCTATGTGAAATAATTGTGGTTGAAATGTTCTTGTAGGGCTTTATATATAAAGCTGGGAAGAGTTTTCAAGAAACAAGTGTTTTATTGCCATATTAATGTGATAAGAGCAACAGCCCATCCCACATTTCGAAAGATAAATCTGCTTGAATTTATATAGTGGAGGCTTGCGCGTAGATCTGAAAATACAGCTTCATTTCAAGCAAACAACTGATTATAATCAGCATACTAGAATTGTATTATACTAATTTCAGATCTCAGGATTGTAAAAGGACACAAATAATAGGATTAAGATCAACGGCATAACGCTTAATATACACAAAAGATCAACTGTGGTCCACGTGTTGAAGGGCAAATCTTGCGGAGCGACCCCTCTACCTACCTACCTACCATACCATACCAAAGCCAATTAGATTGATTATATCACAGCACTTATAATTATCATTATTTATAATACAAGATAATATATTATGATATATTATGAACATCACTGTGTCTGTTTTTCTTCTTAGACCTAAAGTAATAAAATTGCTATATGAAACCATATATGCATAAATATTGTACGTGTTTCCTGACAAACTTATACAATGTATAAGTACTTCTCCAATAATTCTTTGCAGCTGCAGTTGGTAGCAACAGAATAGATGCATATTCGAAATGTGTTCTTATAAGTAACACTTGAAATATCAATTCTTTTAGCACTATATAACAAATCCTTGGTGAAATAGTATGTAAGTATAATGGTTATTGGTGGAGCGCATGATGGCTAGTACATTTGAGGAGGGTCACTATCTAAGAACTGCCTTGTGTGACCTCTCAAAGGCAGTCGATAACGTGCCATGAAATTCTGACATAGGGAGTTAAGACATTTAGATTGATTATATGATTGAACCTGATGGATACTTATGTGTTCGATAGAAATTGTGAGGTACTTGTATCAATAAAACTGACCACAGATCACAGAGTACTGTAGAGCTCAATTTTGGGTTGCCATTTATATACATTGACAAAAACAAAATAATATCAAGTGTATAAGCTCGAGGCTGTGGTTATCTTGGTTAGTTCGAGTGGAGATATACATTACCTGCTGCATATATGGATAGGGGAGTGCAGTGTCACTGCACTAGGTCACTTAGAAAAAATAGAAGCTAAGATGAAAACACTGGATGCTTTTCTAGATTTATCTAAAGCCTTTGACAGCTTGGATCATGGGCCTTTATTAGAAAAATTACAGATGTATGGAGTGCAGGGACCTGCACTAAAATAGATAAAGTCTTTTCTCACAAAGAGGTCACAAAGATTATATTTGGAGAGGGATGGAAGTAGGGTATACTCAGATCCAATAGACGTGGGGTTGGGCATTGCGCTGGGGAGCTTCTTAGGACCTTTTCTTTTTCTGGTCTACATAAATGACCTGCCGGACACTGTAGTCAGTGACTCGTCAAGTCTTGTAAACTTTGCTGATGATTCTAATACACTTTTCGGGGAAACAACTTTAGAAGCACTTCCCAGAACAGCAGGTCAAACTCTGGGCAGAGTCGAGCAGTGGTTCAGTGAGAACAGACTTTTGCTTAACTGTGATAAGACAGTTTTATCTATTTCAGAACCAGTCAGTCACGAGAACAGTACCCAGAGACAGTCAATCTTCTTTCACAAAATATTGAACCTGCTAAATCAGTTAAGTTCCTTGGGCTTTACATTGATCAAAATCTTTGCTGGGATGAACAACTACAAAATGTAACAAAAAAACTGAACAGTACATGTTTTTCTCTGAGGGTTCTAAAAACTTATGTGGACCAGAAGGTCTTGTCAGTCTACTATGCAAACTTTTATTCCACCTTGCGTTACGGGGCAATTTTTTGGGGTTGAACAGCTCTATTAGTCAAAAAAAAAACAGTAAGAGTGATTTTGGGAATGAGAGCGGAGAATCCTGCCGAGCCAAATTTAAACTACTAAATATTCTCTCTTTTTCAGGTGTCTATATTTTTGAATGTATTATGTTTCTCTTTAAGAATTTTAATTTGTTTTCTCATCTATTACCCAATTATGAATATAACACGAGGAGCTTCAGTTTGAATGTGCCATCTCACAGACTGTCTTTAACCGAAAGAAGTCCCTTGTATGCGTGTGTGAAGTTTTATAATAAACTTCCAACTTGCATTCAACAGGAAAAATGCCGTAAAGCTTTAAAAAAACTATTTCAACACCTTGTTAATATTGAGCCTTATACAGTGTCCGAATACCTGGCCTATTGACCCTCTTAAGTACCATACTTTTGTACAGGTATTTTTAATGTGTATTTGGAACCATTTTAATGTGTATTTTTTATTTTTAAAGTGTATTTTGCACCAATTTAATGTGTATTTTTTATTCTTAAAGTGTATTTTAGACCAGTTTAATGATGTGTCATAAGTCATTTCAGTGTTTTGAAATTATTTTAAATGTTAGTGTCCTGTAAAATCTGTATAATAGTAGGTACATTTTTATTTTTTATGTTTATAATAGAAGTCACATTTCATATAAATAAGTTAGTCATTAAGTCATTAGGTATTATTGAGGTTAATACCGTCAGACTCTCCTGTAATTTAGGCTTATAAAAAGATACTTTTTTATTTTTATATATGACGTTATTTGCTCAATTACATGTAAAAATTTAAAACCTACTCTACTCTACTCATGTCAATAAACCTGAATAATGCCTTTTAGGGAGATTCCGGCTGGAAATGCAGAATTTGCAAATTCTTATTTGATTCCAGAAATACAACGTAACTGCAGCAGAGATGTCAAAAAGCATCTTTTTTGAGGAATATATCTACGATTATTCCATTCTCGAATGCCTTCTATGTGCACATAGTTGTATAGTTCCCGATACAATCCAAACAGAGAATAGCTTGCTTATCGAGCTAGACTATACGGAACAATATCAGACTGGATTACTTGAAATAAGTTGTAGCTACCTGTATGGCTGTGAATTATGCACAATTTCTGTCGTAACAAATTACCACAAGAACCAGTTACTAATATTTAAGCATACAATTTAAAAACTTCTTAGCAACAGATTAGTATTCATGGCATTTAAATTTGCCTGGAAATCTTTTAAATTGAAATGCTATAAGTTAACTGATTTTTGGCATTTTGTACCATTTTCAGATCATTACATTATTAATTACTCCGGTAAATATTTTAATTTGAATTTCAATTTCATGTTTTCAAGTCACTCTATAATATTATGATATGTGATGGCTACCAATTTTTCCTCAGATAAGTCAACCATGTGACACATATGGGGCTCTGTCGTCGATGTAAGCTTCACTAGTTGTAATTTTTAAAATAATATTGAACACAAATTAATGAGTGTATGGTAATAGTGGTAATAATCGTACTGTAATAGGCTGTTCTGAATAAATATAAATAAATATACTTTTCTGATTCATAGATTATCTTCATGATCTGCTGTTTCAGTACACAATAAAGCCTAGAAACCTCGAATGCCATTATTTAAGTGTTTTTCAATATATTGTTGAAGGTTCTATGGTATTCATATTAAGATTACAATTTGATATTTCGACAGCAATTTAAATATAAATTATGCTCATGATTGCTTGCTTTCCTTTCTAAGACTGATTGGTGCAAATGATTTTGTCGAACAAGGGGAGAAACTTCATGTTCCAGTTACTTGCTTAATTCGGTATACAAGCATCTGAACATATCTGGACAAAAAATATCGAGGTGCAGTTGGCATTCCTGCATATAAACACGCTCGGCCAGTGAAGTCATTAAAACTTGATATAACATTAAAAAATTATCCTTTGAGCACGTATTGGAGAATTGAGTGTATTTCTTTCCATTTTGATTTTCACAAACCTTTATAGCAAACAAACACACCTTTCCTGAACTTGCATAGCTTCAAAGAAATTCTTTGGAAACAAACATGTGATCTCTTTTTTTAGCCCTATTGTATAGGGATCGTCCGTATATTTTGAGTTAGCATCCCTAGCGCTTTTACTTTTATAGCTAAAAAAAACTTTAAATTACCAAAGTTGTAAAGTTATTCATGAATCGCCAGAATATTTAACAAGAACAAATAAATGGGCATCGCAAACTTTAAAAATATCAATTTGCGTTTTTCTAATGGATCTCCCTGCACATATATAGTTTGGGTTAGCATATAGTTCTGCGATGTTCACTTGTTTTATTCGATGTCAAATAGCAATATTTCAAGAAAAATATTTCAGCTTTGGTAATAACTTTGTTCTAGCTCTAAAAATAAAAGCGCTAGGGGTGGTCCAGAATACACGAAAAACTATACGAGAATTCTTGCAAAGATGTATTTGTAATTATCTCCTACATTTTTAACTTACTAGTAACTTAATTTATATATACATGCCCATATGTGCGTGATTTTACACATCCTTGGCTTAATAAGTTTTATCTTCTTCAAATGTATGCTTCCAAAGAACTTCTGCTTTACTATATTGTCACATAAAACAGACTTGCGAAAGAAAAATTATAGATAAAATGCTTAGATACTTAATTTGTTCAAACTCATATTACTTTTTCTGTACCCTGTAAAATGTTAAAAAACAATAAACAATCAACATAAATGCATTTATTAATTTAAAAAAAAAAACAAGTAAAGGTAGTATATACACATTAAGAAATAATTAATTACAATTCTTAATCGCCTGAATACTAATATGTACAGAAAAATACAAAACTTCTAGTGATATTTACAAAAAAAAAAAAACAAAAATAAGATTAAGTGAAATAATACGAAAAGCTATTTACACAAAAAACCGTTTGCTGATCGTCTTTTTAGCGTTCGCAGCTTTGTTAGCAACCTAGATTTAGTTAGCTTGGTCGGCAT
Organism: Pissodes strobi; assembly: GCA_016904865.1. Classification (NCBI taxonomy): domain Eukaryota; kingdom Metazoa; phylum Arthropoda; class Insecta; order Coleoptera; family Curculionidae; genus Pissodes; species Pissodes strobi. The sequence continues at coordinate 404,190 of MU182660.1, read as the reverse complement.
AGGTTGCCGTTTCGATTTCGAGACGCTACTTGGCTGATTTTCTTTATTCTCTTCCCCATATTCTAGAGAGGAGAGCTTCCTCTTTCTCGTTTTCTGAACCTCCTTTATTTTTGTTTTAGGGTCAGATTTCGCCTCGATAGTTCCATTCTCTTCGCACTCGTCAAGCTCTTGGACCTGATGCACTTCTTCTATAGTCTCCGTAGTTGGTGAAAGCTGGGGTCTTCTAGCCATAGTAAATATGATCCTATGATTGTGATCATCCAACTTTATCTTTGTCTTAACCTCCTTTACTTTTGTTTTCGGGTCAGATTTCACCTCGATAGTTCCAGTCTCTTCACACTCGTCAAGTTCTTGGACCTGATGCACTTCTTCTATAGTCTCCGTAGTTGGTGAATACTCTAGAGAGGAGAGCTTCCTCTTTCTCGTTTTCTGAACCTCCTTTACTTTTGTTTTAGGATCAGATTTCACCTCGATAGTTCCATTCTCTTCGCACTCGTCAAGTTCCTGGACCTGATGCACTTCTTCTATAGTCTCCGTAGATGGTGGAAGCTCGGGTCTCCTAGCCATAGTAAATATGATCCTATGATTGTGCTTATACAATCTGCTGATCAATCCGTCTGCTCCATAGTATGCTTTGGCGGGGCATCTATCTTCTATGCACTGATACGACCATAATTTTTCGCCTAGCCACTGTGTCATCTCAAAAAAATCGTCTTCAATTCTCACAATGTCCTCCATGACTCTCTCTGTAAGCTTGAAACAAGTTAACACTCTGAAGTTCACTCTACGTTTGATAACAATATCTGCTAGTGGGTCTAAGTACCTACCTAAATTAGCATTTTATTACTACCTAAAATTTGGTACTTATCACGATAATTAGGGTAAACAAGAAAGGGGTGATATATTTTATTTATGAATATACTTTGGGTACAATATAATTATTTTATTGCCTGGTTAAATCAATTCAGAGCCGACGTCGACTTAAGAGACATGTAACAGGGCGGTTGCCCTGGTCGACCTAATTACTAATAAAATTTGGTCATGGATAATGATGGTAAAATACATTAAACTATATTAAAAATTGTTGCTTAAATTTGTTTTGATATATACTTCAGTAAGGTAAATAACTATGAAATATACATATTTTCTTTCTATGGTAGTGGGCATATAAAATAATATTATAAAAATACAAATAAGAATTCTGGTGATGGTAATTTAAGCTTAGGTACATTCATTATTTTTCTATAATAAAATTAAATTATGAAGGATTAATATTTTTTTTATTCCTGAGATTATAGATACTGGTTGCAGTTATTGTGGTTAATAGTATTCATGAATAACAATATAAGTAAGACAAAAAGACTGTCAGTAGCAAAATTCAGAAAAAAAATAAACAAAAAAACGAACAGCTTCCTGTTACCAAGGATATTCAGTTTAAAAGCATCTAAAAATCCTCCTAGTAAAAGCAGTAAGGGTTCTGTCCCAACTAGTGATTGAAATTAATTAAATTTGAACTTTAACAATGACCGAAATGAAGAAACATACATAATATATAAAGAGTAGACCTCAAAATATAACGAATAAACCAAATATGCTCCTTTAGGATACAGGATATTAAATGGAAAATACATAATAATTTAAAAAAAATTTAAGGTATCGGAAGCAAAATAATTGGTACACTAATATTGTTGATGATGAGAACACTTAATATTGTAACTATTTCCAGATTTGTCTCAGCAGGCTCTAGTTATGAAACGTGGCCCAATAAAATCACCCTGTAGTTTTTTATTTGTGACATTTGGAACACTTTGCAACCAAAACTGTTAGAAGTATATTTTTTTTAAATAACTAATATACTCATTATTCTCGCTATCTTCGCTCTTTTGTGAAATATTTGGGATTGATTCCAATATTGTAAAAAAGTCCATTCAAAATAAAATATACCAAATTTTTATCTACATAAGAGACTAAATTTACAAATAACTTATTTAGGTAGGTGCTGAAAACGTCCGCCATTAACACGGATGTGCTTTCTCACACTTTTTTTACGTTCCGTCAAATTCTGCAGAAAATTCCTAAATTATTTTTATTAAATTGTCAGAATGAAGTATACTTTTTTGGCTTAAAAAATATAATCTTTAATAATTTGTATTTAAAGGAGTTTAAACGTTATAGATAAAAAAAAATACATGTTGATTTTATTGGACCGTGTGTCCGTAACTAGCGCCCTCTAAGACAAAATATCACTATCAAAAATATTAGTGTATCAATTTGGGTTCCGATACCGTATACAATTTCAAATTATTGTGTATTTTAACACCCTGTTTCTCCTAAAAGAGCTACATGTTGCTATGACTTATTCCGTTCATTAGTTGTTTTACTATCTCCAGTTAATCAATGACCCATTAGTTTCGGTTAGTTAGCAGTTTACATATTTAAAACGATTGACAAATTAATTTCTACTAGCATTTTGATATTAATATTTTTGGAATTTTTAGGCATTTGCTCATTTAGTTGTTTTTTTGACAAACAATTTCTTTATACCGATTATCGGGATATTGATTTAATTATTGTATAATATATTTTGCTAAGATTCTTGATATGAGTTTGGGTTAGTTTTAAATTAAATTCTACTACCATTCTGATATTAGTATTTTTCGAATCTAGCATTTGCTCATTTAGTTTTTGTTTTTGTTTCTTTATTAATATTGAAAGTGACGTCATTGTTTTTTTTATCCATAAATTTATTTATATCGATTATCGGGATATTTAGTTGATGACATCATAATAAATTTTGCTAACGAACTTCATGAATTCCGAGGAAGTCCAACGAGTGCGAAGACAATCGAACGATTATATTATCAAAATTTTATCAAAGTGGAATGTGAAGCTAGTCAAAAATAAGGCAAATTCAGGAAAAGAGAAAACTCTCCTCTTTAGACTATGCACAGTGCGGCCGCCCGTGGACAAAATTCGGATATCCATACACAGCAAATGTAGTACCAATCTGTTACAAATGATCCAGAGGGAACCAAAGTAGTTAACACTTATAATATATTTAGCCGGACACCAGGCCCCCCGCGGCGTCATACCTGGACAAGTCATAACTTATAGCAGCTAAATGAAGGACTGTAGCAATTCAATTAAGTAATCAATAAAATTAATTTCGTAGCTTGTAGTGTGCAGTGGTTGCGAATTTTTGACTATGACCGCATATACTACAGGTGTGTATCTCTGTATTGACATATGTATATAGTAATATCATTTGATATGAGATAAGAGACGTGCATTCGTAACTAGTATGCCATATATGTAAACTGTGATACATTCACCGATTGGAGGAAACTTTTAAAAAGTTTTATGCAAAATATCCTGTGCTGTGGGCTGCTACAGATTACATATGGTTGGTAGTTTATAAACTTGTCAAATTTTTGTGCTACTTCCTGCTAATATAGAAGTTATGATTCTTTTAGTTCATCGACGTATTACCAATGCCGATTTAATTGAAGATTGGATAGGCAGTAAAAAATCTGAGAAGTCGTCATATGTTTCTAAAAATTTCCATATAGGGCTAAAATTGAATTCTGAACAACTTTCCTCTTTGTCATTTTTTGATATCTGGTCACCTAACCTCACTTTTCGAATATTTAAGGTGGAAATTTCCCGACATGACAGTTGTCACGTGACATATGTCATAGTGGCTTTTTTTGTCATTTATTAGGCTGACTTGATTTGCCATAAATTTTTTTCCTAAATCTAATAGTAAAAAAAATTCCCATTTGTTGTAAACTCTTTGGGTGACACTGTATATCATATTGTTCCTGTTATTAAGTTTATATCTATTAATTATCCGTTTAAATTTTTGTTTTAAAGTCTGACCTGTGTTGCCTAAATTGAAGAAAGTTTATGTTTTCTGTTATTGTTAACTGTTAATATTGTTCTATATATTGTTTGTTATATTTTGTTAAATATGTGTTTTGGTTATTTCAAACCAATTTTATTAAAAAAATTCAAACCATTTATTAATAGATAAAAATATTGTTATAGTTTGTCCTCTTTATTAGTTTTAAGACCTAGGGCAAAATTTTGCCTTAGGCAAAGAAATGGTTCTTTAATGTGGCAAGGAATATAAATGGTTTCTTTTGAATGAACGTATCTGGTTGTTTAAATCCTCGTATTCGCTCACTTATAAAACACTAATGACGTTACATTCAGTGGAAATTCATTTGTTTCTCTCTATTACCAAGCACCAGCAGAAATAATTTCAATCATGTCAAAAGGTAGAAAAATCCAAATGATCATTCATTATCAGAATGTGGGGTACTTTCCATTTTCTATAATTTCAATAAAATCCCTAACCTACCTGCTCAAAACCGTTCCTGGTCTACTTATATCTTTTTCAGAATAACTAAAATTGTTATAGAGGAAAATGTTAAGCTCCTCAAATAAAGAAAAAAATGTACTTTGACTCAAAATTACAAACTTTTTCAATTCCGGGATAAGCGAAAATATCCAGATTTTTATTACAATCCAGAAATTACAGTCCTTATCAAATGAGATAAGGTCTATCCAGGGCTTATCAAATATTGCCAAAAATAAGTTCCCAGCCTTTATTCGACATGTTTTTCAAGTAATCTAGAAAAAAACATTCCAAAATTGCTACACTTCAATTTTGACCTCAAATTCTTGATCCCTGACCTCAAAAAACCCCGAGTACCAAATTTTAGACGTCAATGAAGAGACTGCTATAATTTTTGTCCCATTATCCCATATAAACGAAGCACTGTGCTATGGGGAGGAAAACAAGGAAAATCTACCAAGTAACACCTCGAAATCGAAGCGGCAACTATGCCGACCGCGTGGATAAAATTTAGCTTACTTACGAAGCTCAGAACGCTGAAAAAGCGACCAGTCAACGGATTTTTCTGTAAATAGTTCGGCACATATTTATTTTCCTTTTCGGTCTATGTTGACCATCATATATTAAATTCCTTGAAACAATTGCCCTGGTGTATATATTGGTCAAACAACACACAAAAGTATACTAAATGAACATTGGTACGACAAAAAAAATAAATAAATTTCATCAGGTCCAGGAACTTCATGAAGTCCTTGCCGAGTATCAAAGTGAAACTGACCTTAATCCAAAGTAAGGCAGATTCAGGACAAGAGAAAGCTCTCCTCTTTAGAGTATGGGGAGTAAAATAAGGAAAATCTACCAAGTAACGCCTCGAAATCGAAACGGGAACCTATGCCGACCAAGCGGATCAAATCTAGGTTGCTTACGAAGCTCAGAATGCTGAAAAAAGCGATTAAACAACGGATTTTTGTGTAAATAATTTTTTATATATTTATTTTACGTTTCGGTCTATGTTGACCTTCATCATATATCAAATTCCTTACAACAATTGCCCTAGTGTTTATATTGGTCAAACAACATACAAAAGTACACCAAATGAATATTATTACGACAAAAAAAAGAAGTTCATAGGTCCAGGAACCACCAAAATCATACTTTTAATTTCTAATTTATAAAAACTGAACTAAACCAGTACAAACGAGAGTTCTTGGAATTGGTTTATATAAACAAAATGAAAATTCCCTAAATGATAAAATTGATATCAAGAATCTTAGCAAAATTTATTTTAATTAAATCAACCAAATATTCCGATAATCGATATAAATTAAGTTTATGAATAAAAAACAACACAATTCATTTCAATTACATTAAAAAAGTAAAAAGAAAACTAAATAAGAAAATGCTTGTCTGCCAGATTCGAAAAATACTAACATCAGAATGGTATTAGAATTTAAATTAATACTAACCCAAACTGATATCAAGACTATTAGCAAAATTTATTGTAATTTAATTAACTAAATATCCCGATAATCCATTTAAATATATTTATGGTTAAATAAAAAAACCATGTCACTTTCAACACTAATAAAACAAAACTAAATAAGCAAATGCTTATCTGCTAGATTCAAAAAATACTAATATCAAAATGGTGGTATAATTTAAATTGTCAATCTATAGACTCGTTTTAAATGTGTAAACTACTAACCCAAAGTAATGGGACATTGATTAACTGGGGATAGTAAACTTAAAACATAACAAATGAACCAAATATGTCATAGCAACATGTAGCGTGTAAAAAGATACAATAATTTGAAAAAGGTTTACTGTATCGGAACCAAAATTGATACACTCATATTTTTGATGGTAAGAAAAATTAGTATTGCAACTATTTACAGATTTGTCTCAGAGGGCGCTAGTTACGGACACATGGCCCAATAAAATCAACCTGTATTTTTTTAGAGATGATATTTAAACACAAATTATTAAAGATTGTTTTTTAAAAATAAAATAGTATACTTCATTTTGCCAATTTAATAAAAAATAATGTGGGTGTTTTCTTCAGAATTCGACTGCACTTAAAAAAAAGTTTAAGCTCATCAATATGATGGACGTTTTCAGCACCTACTTAAATAAGTTATTTGTAAATTTAGTATCTTATGCAAATAAAAATTTGATAAGTTTTATTTATAATGGACTTCTTTTTTCCCAATATTGGATTCAATTCCAAATATTACAAAAATGAGCGAAGACAGGAGATTAATGAAGTATACCTTTGGTGCTTAAAAAATATATACTTCTAACAATTTGTGTTCAAAGTATTTCAAATGTCATAAATAAAAAACTATAGGGCCGATTTTTGTTGCTCATATATATTTATATATATTATTTATTTATTTATGTTATATTTAAAATAAATTGTCAAGGGTGATTTGCTTTAGGATAGTTAATATATTTTTAACAAATTGAATTTTGGACATAATTAACGGCTTGCGCTATTTATTGGATTTTTCCTTTACCACAAAAACATATTCAATGTCGGTCTCTAAAATTCTTTTCCGAAAGGTTAAAGGTTGTAACAATATGCACACGTACATAATAGAATGGTCAGGTAATAAAATAAAATAAGACGAGTGCCAGGGCTATAAAATTAATAGAAAATCCCAAATGACCTGGAACCACTTTACTTGGAACTGGAGCAATAAAACCGGATACATTTATGTATTTACACCCTGTCAGTTGTCGGTTTTATCACAAAACAATATTGGATTTTAATAATTTAGGAAAATATCTCAACGGCAAATATTAAAATATGTAAAGGGATATTCATTATAAATGGACACCTCCCTTAACTTGGTTATTTTTAAAGATAGATATTTTTTTATCGACTTGAAAATATTATGCAGGGTGGTCCATAAGCAAAAGCCAATATAAAGTTAATGTTTTTAATGCAATTTGTAATTCTACTTAAAATTCTAAGCATAGTTTATGTATGATGTTATACCTCTAGAGTTAGCAGTTTCACAGCTATATACGGTTCAAAATCGATACTTCGGCTAATTTTCATCTTGGTAGCAAGAAGGACATTAAAAATGGATTTTACTCCATTTTTAATGGCCTTCTTGCTGCTTGAGCTATCTGATGGTGCTAACTGATGGTACCTATCGAGGTATCAGATTTGGTACCAATGGTACCGCCTGCCAGTTAATACCGTCAGATAGCTCTTGAAAAGTCAAGATAGGAATGTGAAATACATTTTACTCCATCTCTAGTCTCCTTGCTACCAAGGTGAAAAGGAGCCAAAGTACCTATCTTCAACTGTTTATAGCTGTGAAACTACTAACTCTAGAGGTATAATAT
>MU182660.1:350354-396463 GCA_016904865.1 Pissodes strobi | reverse complement strand
ATGAATAACCCTGTACATATTTATCAGTTAGATTTTTGCATTTGAAATACTGTTTGTATAGATGAGGAAAGTTCACTGCATGTATATATGTGCTTAGCTTGCAGTTTACTGCACCAATAGTTCAGTATGAGAGAATTGGCGTGTCATGTAAAAACGAAAAAGTATTGGATCGTCTTGGCTTTGTTTACATTTAAGCTGCCTGAACATAGAATCTTTGGAATTATTTAACTCAAGTTATATTAAACAAGCAAAAGCGACACTTTGGATAAATTATGGCAATCAATGGCGGTTATTTGTGACAAGTAGATAAAGCTACCGCAAGCCCCACGCGCTATTTTTGTTTTATTATGACCAACATTTTTTTTTATCAGCGAGCAGCCACTAATTGGTGCAAATTATCTTTGTTTATTTTCAGAACCTAGTTATGAGTCATCATTCTTTTGTTATCTCGCTCATCAGGTCAGAGGATAATGTGAATGGCCAATACCTGGAAAATAAATAGATAACAACTATTCAGGACTGTCGAGGCCTTTGGCTGCTCCGAGTAAATTCAAAAAATGCCATCCAAATTCATTCCTAGACAATAGTCATCACTCCCGATGGACAATTATAGAATTTGAAATGATGCTCGGTATAGAAAAAGAGATGTTTAAGGTCAGTTAAAGTTCAAGTGACTGACTTGAATAATTTATTATATTCAGTATAAACAGTTTTACCAGTATTAAATGATTTTTTAGCATTTTAGTGAGTTATAATTATTGTGTGTTTTGCTGACCTTATGAGAACATAGAATTTCTCAAAGATGTTTTCAGTCACAAATTCCATTTCCTTCCCGTGACAACTAAATTGGAAAAGAACTTCCCGGAAAGCAATGCACTGAACTCATAGATTTCGAATACACCAACCATTCTCCTCCAATATTTTCCGCACTAGGTAATTTTATGAAATAATTTTGGGATGCATCACCACTAGAGAAAAATTAAGTCTCCTCTGTTAACTGTAAATGAGAAATTGGAAACGGCTACAGCTAAGATCCTTGTCTGGAAGAGCCAGAGAATTGTTAGTTAGAGAATTGCAAAACAAAAATTAATAAAAACACAAAATGCTGCAGAATAGCGTTTTTATAATATTTATTTAACACGTACTAGAGCATTGTAAGTTCTATTTTGTACTCGAGTTTATGGCCGCTGTCGCTGTAAGTTCATTTTAAAACTCAAATATATGGCTAGATATTTTTGACAACGAGCATAACGATAATCAGCACTATATATTTCTTCATTTCGGGGATTGTTAAAGTTAAAACTTAATTATTTTCCATCAGTAGTTATGACAGAAACCTTACTGTTTTTAGTAGTAGGATTTTTGAAATGCTCTCAAACTGAATAAACTTGGTAACCAGCAAGCTGTTTCAGCTATTTCTTTCGTTTTATTTATTTTTTCCTTCTGAATTCGGTTATTGACAGTCTTTTTGTCTTACTTACGTTGTTACTCATGCTGAATTAATACCATTAAGCATAACTACAACTACTAATTATAATCTCAGGAATAAAATAAAATATTAATTATCCATAATTCAATTTTCTTATAGAAAAATAATAATACCTTAATTTAATTCTTAATTGCATTTTTATAATATTATTTATATGCCCACTACCATTGAAAGAAAATATTTATATTTCATAGTTATTTACTTTAGTGAAGTAAATATCAAAATAAATTTAGGCAACAATTTGTAATGTAGTTTAATGTATTTTACCATCATGTTATCTCTTTATCAATGACCAAATTCTATTAGTAATTAGGCCGACCAGGGCCTGTTACCTGTCTCTTAAGTCGGCCTCGGCACTGAATTGATTTACCAGGCAATAAAATAATTATATTGTACCAATAGTATATTCATAAATAAAACATGCCACCCCTTTCTTGTTTACCCCCATTTTCAAGATAAGTACCAGAGCAGATATTGTATCAAACGTAGAGCGAACTTCAGAGTGTTAACTTGTCTCAAGCTTACAGAGAGAGTCATGGAAGACATTGTGAGAATTGAAGACGATTTTTTTGAGATGACACAGTGGCTAGGTGAAAAATTATGGTCGTATCAGTGCATAGAAGATAGATGCCCCGCCAAAGCATACTTTGGAGCAGACGGACTGATTAGCAGGTTGTATAAGCACAATCATAGGATAATATTTACTATGGCTAGGAGACCCCAGCTTCCACAATCTACGGAGCCTATAGAAGAAGTGCATCAGGCCCAAGAACTTGACGAGTACGAAGAGAATAGAACTATCGAGGCGAAATCTGATCCTAAAACAAAAGTAAAGGAGGTCCAGAAAACGAGAAAGAGGAAGCTCTCCTCTCTAGAGTGTTCACCTACTACAAAGACTATAGAAGAAGTGCATCAGGTCCAAGAACTTGACGAGTGTGAAGAGACTGGAACTATCGAGGTGAAATCTGACTCGGAAACAAAAGTAAATGAGGTTAAGACAAAGAGAAAGATGCATGATCACAATCATAGGATCATATTTACCATGGCTGGAAGACCCCAGCTTTCACCAACTACGGAGACTATAGCAGAAGTACATCCGGTCCAGGAACTTGACGAGTGCGAAGAGAATGGAACTATCGAGGCGAAATATGATCCGAAAACAAAAGTAAAGGAGGATCAGGAAACGAGAAAGAGGAAGCTCTCCTCTCTAGAGTATGGGGAAGAAAATAAAGAAAATGAGCCAAGTAGCGTCTCGAAATCGAAACGGCAACCTATACCGACCAAGCGAACTAAATCTAGGTTGCTAACGAAGCTGCGAACGCTAAAAAGACGATCAGCGAACGGTTTTTTGAGTAAATAGCTTTTCGTATTCTCTCCCTTAACCTTATTTTTGTTTTTTTTTTTGTAAATATCATCAGAACCTTTATATTTTTATGTACATATTAGTATTCAGACGATCAAGAATTGTAATTAATTATTTTTTAGTATGTCAATGTGTATATACTGCGTTTACCTATTTTTTTTTAATTAATAAAGAAATTTATGTTAATTGTTTACTGTTTTTTTAACATTATACAGAGTAGAGAAAAAGTAATATGAGTTTGAAAAATTTAGTATCGAGGCATTTTATCAATTTTTTTTTTCGCTAGTCTATTTTATGTGACAATATAGTAAAGCAGAAGTTCTTTGGAAGCATACATTTGAGGAAAATAGAATTTGTTATTAAGCCAAACATTCGTAAAATCACGTAAATGTGGTCATGTATGTACGTACATACAAGTGAAGTTACTTGTAAGTTAAAAATGTAGGAGATAATTACAAATGCATCTTTTCAAAATTCTCGTACAGATTTATCGTGTATTTTGGAGCACCCCGTGCACTTTTATTTTAAGAGCTAGCACAAAGTTATTACCAAAGTTGAAATATTACAATTTAACATCGAATAAAACAAGTGAAAATCGCAGAACTTTGATACCTCTATCACCAAGGCTTCCTGAGCCTGATCAACACTTTATTTTAAAGTGTTTTCTTTCTATCATATTCATAGTATGGAGCGGGTTTTGTAATTTTTCTCAGTTAATTAGATAGAATTAAGACAGAAGTATAAAACCTGGTTATATTCTTAATCAGTAACGATTAGCAAACTATATATCTATAGGGCGATCCATTGGAAAAACATAAAGTGATATTTTTAACAGTTTCTGATGCCTATTTAAAAATTCTGGCGGTCCATGAAAAACTTAACAACCTCGGTAATTTCAAGTTTTGTCTAGGGGGCTAAAAAAGAGATCACATGTGTGTTTCCAAAGAATTTCTTTCATTTTCAGGAAAAAGTTATAAAGATTTGTGTAAATCAAAAAGGAAAGAAAGGCATTTAGTTCTCAAATATGACTGCCCAATAGTATATTGTGTAACTAGGAGGAAAAGCAAAACATTCCTGGACGACTGTGGTAGTTGCTGGACGAGGCGCAGCCGAGGCCAGCAACACAGGAATGTGCTTTTGCTACGAGTTGCACACACTATTTTTTATCCGATCGAAATTAATTAGAATACGTACTTATATAAATAGAGCCAAATATTACTGTAAATAAAAACGGTGTTTTAAATTTAAACTCAACATAATATCAAGTTTTGAATCGAGCGAGCTTGAATTTTATTACGTAGCTATGGAAACTACAGCTAAATGTTACTTTTGATAGACGTCAGATCTGACAAACAAGGCGTTTGAATATGACAGAAATGTTACATTCCCGGCCTAGGACGGGAATGTTATAATCCCGGACTGTTATTTTCTATTCTTGTACAGTTATTGCATGTTGCCAAGCAACGAATACAATATACTGGAATCATGACTTTTGCGGTGAGAAAACACATCGGAAAGGTGTCGTTTTTCGTCCGATCGGATAAAAAAGATAATTTTTTAATGTTATAACAACTGACTTGACTGACCGAGCTTGGTTATATGCAGGAGTGCCAACTGCACCTCGATATTTTTTGTTTATTTATTTAGCGTATGGGGGTTACACTACGACAAGAATATGACATTCAAATATAAAATACAAAACACATACATACACAGAGAAAATTTATATATATGAAAAGACACACTATTACTATGACAAACTATTTTCTGTGCAGATATGTTCAGATGCTTGTATACCTAATTAAGCAAGTAACTGGAGCATGAAGTTTCTTCCCTTGTTCGACAAAATCATTTGCACCAATCAGTCTTAAAAAGGAAAGCAAACAATAATGAGCATAATGTATATTTGAACTCCTGTCAAAATATCTAATTGCAATCTTAACATGAATACCATAGAACCTTCAACAATATATTGAAAGCAACTTAAATAATGGTAGTCGAGGCTTCTAGGCCTTATTATATACTGAATAAGCAGGTCATGAAGATAATCTATGAATCAGAAGTATATTTATTTATATTTATTCAGAACAGCCTATTACAGTAAAATTATTGTCAATATTACCATACACTCATTAATTTGTGGTCAATATTATTTTTAAAACTAGTGAAGTAAGTAATCAAATCTGATATTGTTGCGTAGTCTAGCTCGATAAGCATGACAATCTCTGTTTGGATTGTATCTGAAACTATACAAGTGTGTGCACATAGGAGGCATTTCAGAATGGAATGATCCTAGAAAAAAAAGATGCGTTTTGATAACCCTCCTGCCGTAATGTTGCCTTTATCGAACCAACCAAGAATTTTACAAAATCTGCATTGCCATGTCATTATTGACATGTTTACGCTCGAAAACAATCATTCGGCAACTGTACTCCCATATCCGTGGTATGTAGCACGTAAAGGAGATCTCTATCAAAACTAACCAATATAACAACCGCATCCTTGAGCATACATTTGATATTATTTTGTTTATGTCAATTTATAAAAATGAGAAAGAGAAGATTGCCCAAAATTGAGCACCACAGTAATTCTATGGTTGCTTCCATATTGGAGCAAGCACATTATAATATGTGCTACAGGCTACAGGTTCATACTGAGATTGTCCCGACCCCCCCTATGACAGAATTTAATGGCACCTAATCGACTGCCTTTGAGAGGTCACACAAGGCAGCCCTTTAATAGTGACCCCCGTAAAAAGCATAGCCATCATGCGCTCCACCAATAACCATTATACTTGCATACTTACAATAAAAATTTTGAAATACATCTGCATACAGCTCTTGAAGAACACATTCGGACTAGGCTTCTATTATGTAGCTACTACATCAGTAAAATAATGGAATTATTAAAAAAGTTTGCAAAATAAATCATTATATAAAATGTTAGGTTCTTTTTCACAAATTCGCAAACTCAAACTATCTCCTTGGAACAATAAGCATGGGGGAACAAGCTGAAATTTCTTACGAATTTAGCCAACTTTGTATCTCTTTAGGCTTATTCTATGTCCGCCATCAATCGTAAAGGAACCTAGTTTTCAACCTCTTAAATCAACCATTATGTCTTGTATAATATTGTAAATTGAAGTCAAATTAGAATATTTTCTGTTATTAACTGAGGATGCAACAGTATAAATGTCGACAGATTTATTTATTTATATGAGAAAAATTTCCACTTTTTAATTAAAATCCAATAATATGCACTTCATTTTTACAGTATTGGTATAGCTACCTCTCAATATCAACTCTCTCATCTCTTATGTCCCACAGCTCCCTTCTTGGATCTCTTCTGTCATCTACATAGTCTCTCCCGTCTAGCGGAATCCTATCGTCTCTTGGACCTTCGTTATAATGGTCTTCCATTTCCAGGTAACGCCGATCTTCGTGACGACTTCGATCGTAAGGACTTTCATAACTTTTATCATCCAACCTAAGGAATCAGTAAATTAAAATATGTTTATGAAAATGTGATTCCTATATATAAATAAATAAAATTCGAATTAAACAATGTGTACGTATATCATATTTACTTATTGACTAAATATGATATACGTAAATCTTGTTCCATCAATTTAACAAATAACAGTACATTGTATTGTTAGGAGTAAAGTGACACTTTTTGTAGAGCTTGCCGGCATGTGCTCGAATGTTTTTATCGAAACTATGTGCTGATTTTAGATTTATTCCAATTTTCTCTTATTTTTCTCGAAATTGATTTACAAACCCTTTTTCATTAGGATGAACTCAAACTCAAATCCAAAATGCTTTATTGTACAAAGAATGAATTCTTATTGATAAAGCTTGAATAGCTAAAAGATAAAGTATGTAAATATTAAAAATTTAAAATTAAAACTAAAATACATGAGAACTAAACATATAGAGGACAATCGAATGTATGCACACTAAAATAGATCTTCAAGGAACTCATTCACGTCATAATGCTCTCGCAATAAGCAGTTTTTCACTTATCGCTTAAATTTGGTTCTATTAAATATTTTGAGAAAGATGGTTAAATAATTGGCGGCTACCATAGCCTAGAGGGTTTCTCACTCTAGAAGTTGAGGGAATTGGGAGTTTAATATAAAAACACTGACGAGTATTATACGCAGCAACCGAGTTCCAAATGTCGCATTTATTTTTTTTTTTTTGAAGAGGAAGACATACGGTCTCCAATATATACAGCAAAGGCAAAGTTAAAATTTTTTCCATCAAAAATAAGGGCTTGCAAGAATCTCTTGCTCTCACACCACAAACATAACGCAGGCCTCGCTTTTGCAAAACAATGACACTCTGAAATAGGTATCGAGCACATGCTCCCAAAAATAAACTCCGTACCCCAGATGAGACTCTATTAATGCAAAATACGAATTTCTTACCATGCTGTAATCCATCTCCTGAGCAATCACACGCAGTGCATAACAATTTGACGACAATTTAGCCTTCATTAAATTCTCAGAAATGTTGTACTTTGCAAGTTATTTACAACATTTTGTTCAATATGCAATTCACACTGAAAAGACATTACGCCAGTTTTTCCACATTAAACCATAACTTATTTGCGCCATTCCTTAATCTTAACCAAATCATCATTTACACTCATTCAGGGCATTAGGTTCCCGGTTGCACCAGAGTATTGTTACTTCGCCCACAAAAGAGTAAATATTCCTGCTATTTTCAAGTGCCCTTCCAAGAACCTTGTGGAACACCGCTGTTGTTCTGATACGCTATCACTAAAGATGACTGATTGAAGCCTTCTCCCCAAATAGGATCGAAAGCAGTTCAAACTAGTTCCCTTAAACCCATATGACGACAGCTTTCGCAGCAAAATGTCGTGACTCACACAATCGAAAGCTTTTGACAAGTCACAAAAAATTACCGCAGCCGCATCGCCCTCATTAAGAGCTGTTTCACACAAGAATACTGTATGCGAGATACGCGTATCCGAGATAAGAGGTTAAACATACATTCAAATGAACCTATTCACACGGCACGAGCGACGCATACAGAATCGCGTTTCCGAATTTCTGTATCCCGGCAACTTCAGCCGCCGGACGCTGAATGCGTATGCCGCATACAAAATTACCATTACTATATATGGACGTGTTCAGATATGGATACTTTTGCATCGGATAAGATATGAAAGACGCAGGATATTTGTTAGTATAAATTCAATCGTCATAGGTATTATTTACTACGTCTGTAGGGATGAACCTATGCACGGCACTGCTGCTATTTTAGTACTGATTAAAGAAATACGTGAATTCGATGCAGCAGTCCAAGTTTTCGACCGCGATTCTCTATCTCGGATACGCGTATCTCGCATACAGTATCCTCGTGTGAAATAGCTCTAAAGGTCAGGTAAAGTTTTTAAAGAAAAGCAAATATAGCTTCATCAGTTCCCTTGTCAACTTGGAAGCCAAACTGCTATGAGCCTAAAAGACCGTGCCTTTCCAGAAATGCGACTATTCTTTTCTTTGCGATTTTCTCAACAACCTTTGACAATACAGGCCAAGGCAATCGGCCTATAGTTCATGGGGCTGTCCTCACCACACCTTTGTAGAGTGGCACGACATTTGCCATCTTCAAACAGCTCGGAAATGTACCGGAGGCAAAAGAATCATTTATACAATGTGCTAGGCACCCTTATTGTTTTTGATGGTTAAAACACATCTTTAAGTTCGTGAATTGTTGTGGGTGCAAACAAAAATGAACCTGAACACGAAGTCCTATTTTTTAAAAAGATCTTAAATGTTTTTGAAAATTATTTAATTTGCTTGAGATAGTTTCAGCTACGCAACAATAGAAATTATTTAGTTCAGCAGATGATATTCTATGTAGATTCCACATGAATATTTCCAGTTTTTCCCCGTAGTTCATTCACAATTCTCCATGCTTCCTTTTGTTTGTTATTAGAACGGTCTATTCTATTCCTGTAATAAATATGTTTTGCTGTTTTTAAAAGTACCCTATATATTCTCCTATATCTACTGAAGTATGCTTGGAATGTTGGATCATTAAAGTAGAATTTTCTAATGTAATGAAGGGCTCGCATATTTTTTGCCGAAGTTCTGAAGACCCTAGTAATCAAGGCTTCCTAATTTTATTTTTAATGTTTTTTTTATGGATAAGAATAGTTAAAGTTATGATTCCAACGAATCCTTTGCAAAATACACTGTTTGCAGTTGCGAGAACCTACCATAATTTCGTCTTGTAAACAACCTGCCGCTCTGACTCTTTGTTTACGTTTTTTAATAGAAAAATATATTGTACTGCTTCGTGGTCTGATAAACCTGCGGATAGAACATCACAATGACCCTGGTCAATGACTAGATTTGAACAAAGATAATCAATTAAGCTTGGTGAATAAGCTGTATTACATGTAGGCTCAGTAGCATGCATATGCAACTCGAGTGACCTGAACAAATCCTGCAAAAACAGAGTATTTGTATTACAACAGTCCAAAAAATTTATATTAAAATCACACGACAACACTCTATGAGAATCAGAAGGAAGTCGCGTCAATGAAGTCCCCAACTTAGCTAAGAAGTTCTTTACATTTCCCGTCGGAGATCTATATATACAACAAACATACAATTTAAGCCTAAACAATATATCGCTGACATTTCAAATTCCCTCTCTTCCAAAAAATCGCTGAATTGGGAAGCACTCTTAAAACTATACAATTTAGACAACTCATTATTTATTAAAACAGATGATCATCCTCCATGCAGCATTGCTGTACGGCAAAACTTATCAATCACAGAATAGTGTGGCAAAACAAATGCTTCATCTGGTTTCATGGGATAATTAATGCTGTCCAAAAAAAGAGCCAGTTCATCTATCTTATTTCTTATTGACTGAATATTCAGTGATACTACAGTGAAGGAGTTACTGCCTCCCTCTACTCTAAAAAAAGTAGTAGGCTCCGAATGAACACTACCATTACAAGCACTTGAAGCGGAACAAGAACGAGTTACATGTTGATGCGTATGTGTATCAATTTTAGAAGGTGAACAGTGCTCCGACACTCCACTGGTAAACGAAATCTTTACGCCACCATTCACAGACAGAAAATGAGCATAAACTTACATAAAAGATTTTTACTCGCAAAGCTTGGTTCGCCAAAACGCGATCTTTCTCTTACCTGCAGAAAGCTATCCATTGTCAAAAACGCAGAATCGTTTTTATCGTTGTGGACAAACTCGTGAATAAATTTATTATTATTATAAATAAAAGTATTTAAAACTTTCCGACTATAAGCGAATTGCAAACCAATTACAATCACATTGCTTTTTGATGACAGAGACAGAAGACTATTCAAGTTTTCGTCTCCAATGGGTGTACCTCGTAACGCATTTTCACAACCTGAGAAAATAAAAATAAAATCATCCTTACAAAAGAACCCACTAAAAGTCAAAGCTTCCTCTATCAGTTCCCTCACCAAAATTATATTCCTATGCTGACTATCCACATCGAATTTCGCGCTAGTGTAGGATTTCAACAATAAGCTGCCCCTGACACTAGAAGAATATCCAATAATTAAAACTTGGGGTTTTCTTCTGGGTTTTTGGGTATTGATCATGGTAATATGTGATGGTGAGTTAGCTGATTTTGGAACAGGATAATTATGCTGATTAGAATTCATGATTAATAGCGACTGCTGCATTCTTTTAAGTTCGGTCTCCAGCCGTTGGTTTTCAATTTCGAAAGTTTCGATAGTGACGATCATATTCCTATTAGTTTGCGTTAACTCCTTAATGTTGTTATTCAGTTTTAACGCCAATTAGTTGTATGATTGCAATTTCTCCCGTAATTCTTGTTCTGCCAATTTTAATTCTTTAACTTTGTCGGGAGTTCTTTTATCTGCTTGTTTCCCTTTTCTAGCTAAGCAACAAATTTAACTTCTTCATCAAAATCCGAACTGCTACGATGTAAACTCTCGACATGTTTAGTTTTTTCCACAAGTTCTTTTTTTTTATCTAACATGCTTTTTCTCAATTTTTTTTATATTTTACGTCTCTTCTATCTTCCTGGGCTTGACAAGCCGCTGAACAATGAATTTTGTACCCGCCAAGCTTTACGTCACTTATACGTTCCAGACAGCTTAGATAATACATTTGAGCACACAACACAATAGAAATTTAAGAACTCTTTGTTTTTGTAACGCTTACAGGAACGCATCATTTAAATGACGTTAAGGTCAGCAAAATAAGAAGTCCAAATGACAAATTCTCAACATTTGTTCATTCGTTTATTATAGAGCGTGGTCGAAGAACGTTCTCCAAAATAAATTCTCCAGCATTTTACAACAGTACACAAGCAAGGTTAGGTTGTGCATGTTGATTACATTGTGTTTTCTGGATTGTACAGGGTTATCCAACGAGGACTAGACAAGGCGATTTTTTGACTTTCCCTGTACTTTTATAAAAAAAAACTGAAATAGCCATCTTATGTAATTTTCTCCCGCGAATTCGGATATGTTCAGCAAAAACAATTGAACATCAAATAAAAGTGCTCGGGGTCACTTTGATATTTTTTTTAAATGGAACACCCTGTATATTACTAAATTTTTGGACTCTCTAGAGAAATCTAAACACATTTTGTGTATAATATCCTATACCTATCTTTAGCTGTTTACCAAATATTGACAGTTGAAACTCGGGCATTTTGACACTTTGACAGGCTCTAAAATCTGAACGGCACGAGATCAAAGAAAACGGTTTGCACATTTTTATCTTGGGTTTTCATAAGCTATCGAATGACAGTAACTTTGAATTTAACCGGAGGTTTAAAAGTTCCGGTTAATTTCATCCGCAGGTTAAATTCGAAGATACTGTCATTCGATAGTTTATGAAAACTTAAGATAGGAATGTGCAAACAGTTTTCTTTGATCTTGTGCGGTTTAGATTTTAGAGCCTGTCAAAGTGTCAAAATACCCGACTTTCAACTATCAATATATGGTAAACAGCTAAAAATAGGTATAGGATATTATACACCAAATGTGTTTAGATTTCTCTAGAGAGTCCAAAAATGTAGTAATATACAGGGTGTTCCATTTAAAAAATATCATAGCATGACCCCTAGCACTTTTATTTGATGTTCAATTGTTTTTGCTGAACATATCCGAATTCGCGGGAGAAAATTACATAAGATGGCTATTTCAGTTTTTTAATAAAAGTACAGGGAAAGTAAAAAAACGGCTTGTCTAGTCCTCGTTGGATAACCTTGTACAGGGTGTTCCATTTTCGATAATATTGCCAAAGAGGAATTTGGGCGCTTCTCAGATGCGTGCTGCTGTGGGATTTCTGGCGGCGTTCCTCCTTGAGCTGGGGGTTGTATATCAGATGGAATAACGACTCGCTTAATTCGAAACAAACTGTACGTATATAGGTCTTCAGATACAGAAAACTATGACTGAATACAATTTACCAGAATTGCGTAAAACGCATGACCATTCGCTGAGGACTGACTGGACTCGACCTATTCGGCTCCCTTGAGTTTACTTTTAGTTTAAATTGATATGAGCGTTATAATTCGTTTCAGTTATATTGGTATGCTTTAATTAGGTTTCACTTTTATCTATGGTTCACTTTACTTTTTACTTTACTTTTTCACTGACGTAACTTTAGGGGAGGTATGATCTTGGTTCTCAGAGAAGCGTTTGGCCTTAATTAAAAGGGAGCTACTTAACCAGAAAGTCAAGATCGGGAGGTTTGACCTTGGTTACCAGAAAAGCGTTTGGCCTTAATTAAAAGGGAACTACTTAACCAGATAGTCAAGGTCGGGAGGTTTGACCCTGGTCACCAGAAAAGCGTTTGGCCTTAATTAAAAGGGAACTACTCAACCAGATGATCAGGATCGGAGTGTTTGAACTTATTACCAGAGGAGCGTTTTGCCTTAATTAAAAGGGAACTACTCAACCAGATAAGTTGTCGTTTGCTTGATTTGCACGTTCTTTTATACTAAACTTTGTTGAGATTTTGCGGATTGTTTCTAAAACATGTTTAGATAATACTCATAACATTTTATCATTCAATGTCAAGTATCAAGTTCAAACTTTAGACTGAGTGTTCTTTTGTTAATACGCTTTCTAGTTTACAATATTACGGGGTATCTCACTTACGAGTAAAGATAGAGTTGCGGTCTTCGCAATACCGTGCTACTTTTTTGTGAAAAGAACGATGGTATAAAAAAATACTTCATAGCTCGCTTCGTTTCTGAGATACAGGGCGAAATTTAAAATAATGCATTTTGGGTTAGTTATCCTTTAACATATCGCAAAGCTAAAAACTTGCTCTTATACAATTTTTACGTAGAATCCGTTTTAAGCTATAAATCAAACTTCTTGAATGGACATTTTATAAGCTTTACAAAAATATATAATACATGATATTTATTTTGGGGGCAATTCATCTCAAATGCGTAGAATATTTGTACTGCAGAAGCGGTGTTTGCGTTTGATTTTTGGCATGAAACAACAAGAATCATGTAAAGGAATTTTTATCGACAATAATATTTTGACTGTTATCTGTTTGTATATTCTGGATTGTGTACTGTTTGTTATTGATAATAGCGATCTGTTTGTGGACTCTCACCTAACCCATAATTATCCTACTAGAAATAAAAACAATCTGGTTCCTGATAAGTACAATTTTGCATACCTCCAAAAAAATGTTGAGTTCTCTATAATAAAGATCTTTAACTGCATTCCTGTAAGTGTTCGAGGATATCCTAGAATTAAGCTGAAACATGTACTGAGGAATTTTCTGAGTAAGAATGCTTTCTACTCTATAGAAGAATTCATTTCCTGTAATAAAAGTGATCTTAAATAAAATGCCTATTATATATTATGTACATATATTTTTATCAATTTTTAGTTTTTTGGTGATTACAATTTTATTTGTCTATGCCAAATCACATATACATTTGATTGTCATTACTTTATGTTAGTTATTCTATAGGATTGTATACAATAGTATTTGTTAAATGTATGTACAATGTACCTATATTTCTACTTTATATGTAAGTTTTCTGTTGTATTTGTGACACTGTTCCACGCCTAGTTTCGCTTCTGTAACTCACTGTTATAAGGAATAAATAAAAGTTTATCTATCTATCTATCTATCTATGTATTTTAAATAATAAGCGTAAAATTCATAATTTCACAAAGTGTATCTCTATACGACACTTTTGATGAAGCATTAATTAATAAGCATTATCTTTTAAACAACAACAAGTATTAGTCGGCAGAGATTATTAGAGCAATGGAATGATAATTTTTTATTGGCAAGACCTGTCACTTACAAAAAATTTATATTTTCTATGTAATGTTGTATTTTTTACGATGGCTGAAAATGAAAATTATCAATATTTTGAAAAATATGACATGTTAGTCTGCTTTATACAGGGCAATAAAAACTCCCATGAAGCTTCCTTCTCAGCTATATTTCAATACGTTTGTTTGAATATTTATTTACATTTTACCATATTTGGATTTATTTTTTATTTAAGTATCATTTTCATTTATAGATATCCCGAAAGAAGACAACCTGGTCATTTCATGTTTTCCGGAATAATGAGAACATCGAACGTTTATCCGGCACCTACCAAAAACGTATAATAAGGAAAATCGCGGTAAGGACGGAGGCAACGTTCCTTGATCTATCAATTTTTTCTTTATGTCGGAAAACATTCAAGATTAGGTTGCCTTTTTTCGGGATATCTATAAATTAAAATGATACCTAAAAAAACCCAAATACGTCAAAAGGTAAATAAATATTCAAACAAACTTATTGAAAAAATATAGCTGAGAAGCTTCACGGAAGTTTTCATTGCTCTGTATAAAGCAGACTAATATGACATATTTTTCAGAATATTGATAATTTTCATTTTAAGCCATCGTAAAAAATACAATATTACCCAGAAAATATAAATTTTTCTACTGACAGATCTTGCCAATTAAAATGACCATTCCATTGTTCTAATAATCTCTGCCTACTAATACTTATACCGTTGTTTAAAAGACAATTATATTATATTCATCGAGAGTGTCGTATGGAGACACATTTAGTGAAATTAGGAAATTTAGGCTTATTATTTAAAATACATATCATGTATTATATATTTTTATAAAGCTTATAAAATTTCCAAAAAAAAAACGAAAGAAAAATATACAGGGTGTTCCATAAACAAAATACAAGAGTGTCGTATAGAGACACATTTTGTGAAATTATGAATTTTAGGCTTATTAATTAAAACACATATAATGTATTATATATTTTTATAAAGCTTATAATATTTGTTGGTGTTCCATTAAAAAATATACAAGTTTGATTTATAGCTAAAAATAGACAGCCCAAAGCAAAAATCTAATCACGGCACTAGATTCTACGTAAAATACTGTATAAGAGCAATTTTTTAGCTATATGTTAAAGGATAACGTAGACACCAGGGGGGCAATATTTTCAATTTCGCCCTGTATCTCAGAAACGAAGCGGGCTATGAAAATTTTGTCTATACCATCATTCTTTTCACCAAAAAGTAGCACAGTATTGCGAAAACTGCAACTCTCTATCTTCACCCGTAAATGAGATACCCAGTAATATCATAGAAAATGGGACATCCTGTACAATAATTAACAACAATTTATTGCAAAAAAGTGATCATTTCCTAAAAAAAAAAAAATGGTGTGCGCTTAAGACCGCACAACAGAAGTGAAAACTTTAACAAGCGTGGTCATCGCTTGTCAGAGTTTCGATCCGAGCCTTCGTAGCAGTTGGGGCGCACCTACCATAAAAATTTCGACCCCGTACCTCTTCCCGTTCTCCTGAAATTAATTATTCAAGTTTTTCCTTCTCCCCCCTCCCCTGACCAAACGGAGGAGGGTACGGGATTCCGTTTTCGTCCAGGATCTTATTTTTACCCCGGCTACATCCCCTAAAAATGTCGGCCCTCTACCTATACGGGAACATGCCAGTAGAAGAAGCGTGACGCATGACGTTACATATCCGAGCGTGACGGCTCGGTCTCATTCAACCCCCACAAAAAAAACGCAAAACGCACCTAAAGAAGTTTTCACTTCAATAATTTCTCGAGAAGAGAACTTAGTGATACGTTTTCGTGTGCGCTTTCAAACGAAAACAAGCGAAACATTATGGCCAACAAATGCCTTAAATCCGAGTCAAATTGTATTTTAAAGAGAAATTCAAATTTAAGTCACTTTCGATAACGCTGTGACGTGTATCTTAGGAGTTATTTATTAGAACTGTAACAAAACCCAAGCCCAAGAAATAAGAGTTATCCCGAGCCGGACTCAAATAGTTCACATGTATCTTGATCGTTTAATAGGTGTTATAAAATTTCCAAACTTTCTGAAGTTGGTGGAAACATCAAGGGGGATAAAATTAGAACGAAATACCAGTGCAGCCAGATAATTAGAACAAGATGTCAATATACCCACAGTAATAAAGAAGCACCTAAACAAGCAGTCTGAGTATATGAAAAACAAATTGCACTCTGATAAAGCCATCAAAACAGTAAGAAAGAGGTAGCAGCGTTTTTGACGACCAGAGATCACTCATAAGAAAAGCAGAAAAGCTTGTCGATTACAATCGATTAAATTCACAAATACGAAACACTACTTCTGGTAAAATTAATACCGAACCCGTTTGCCCACAAATAAAAACATAGATAGAATAATGGCCAAGCTAGTTTTAAAGTGTTCTTAATTGAAGTAACTAATTTTCAAAATTATATATATTATTATCAACTTTGGGTGACGTTTAAGTGTAACAAGCTGGCATTATGTATCGTCCTCCATCAGTTACCTATATGGAATTAGTGTTTCGTATCATGTAATGCTGGAAATTATTTATAAATGATTTATTTGTGTCGAGCCGGAATTCTATTGAACATAAGTTCCTTTGTGATATATTTAATTATGTTCTTACCTCCTGTCATCTCTCATTCTACCGGCGATTCCATATTCTCTGCTCCTTTCATCATGCTCCCTTTCATAGACCCGCTCTCTGTCATATCCCCTATCATGTATTTCGCGTTCCATTCTGTCATGCCTATCCGGACTGTTTCGACTAGACTTCCTAGTGTCAACAGAATGACCACGCCCGTCCCGGCGGTCACCGCGATCACGATCAGGGGAATGCCTGCGGCCTGGAGGTAATCGGTCTTCTGGTAGCGGAAGAAGACGCTCAACTCTGTCACCTAATTTAGAATAAGACATTTATATTACTTTAATGTATTGAACTTATCTCATCAAATATAGTATGTAATCATCAAAAGTGGGTGAGCAAAGTTCAGACAGACTAAATACATATTTCAAATTAAAAATTGTCACAGTCCAATTCAATTCAAATCAAAAATATGTTTATTTACAAATTTAACAATGATTACATTTTACAATATATTATAGTCACCACTATCCCAAAAGAAAACTTTTTTTGAACAACTCGAGCTGTGCCTAGAGTGCCTGACCAGGAACTTCCCCTTTAGCCGCACCATTATAACAGGTGATTATAATATTAACTTACTTGAGGATAACTCGGACAAATTTCAACTTCTCGATATTTTGAATTCTTTCAATATTTTTCCGACATTTAATGTACCTACCCGCATATGCAAAAACTCCTCCACTGCCATTGATTTTATATGTACAAATATAAACTCCATCTTACTAAATAAAAAAGTTTCTGAAAATGGCCTATCTGACCATACCTTTCAATTAATTAGTCATTACAGAATCTCTAATACAAGTCCTACCACCGCCCTAAAAAGAGCATTTTCAGAAAAAAAACAAGGAATACTTTAGACAACTGTTACATGCCCATTCCTGGGATGAATTAATTGAGGATAATGCTAATGCCAATAACAGCATGATTTACTTTATAAATACCTTACAAAATTATTTTAATATTTGTTTCCCGTTAGTCAATATGAAAGTGACAAACTGTAATAGCAATAAACAATGGTTGTCATTAGGGTTACGTGCTTCCTCAAAGAATCTCAAAAATCTTTTTTACAAACAATAAAAAGGTGAAATATCTTCGGATTTCTATAAACAATATAAACATATTTACAGGAAAATTTTAATGTTGGCTAAACGTATGTACTATGACAACAAAGTATCTTTATCCACAAACAAATCAAAAACTGTTTGGGACATTATAAATTCTACCACAAAATGTCAGAAAAAAGCCGAAATTAAAAGTATTATTTCTAATAACATTGAATACAAACATCCAAATGAAATTGCAAACTACTTTAACTACTTTTTCACTAATATCCCCCTAAAAATCCAAAAAAATAAAAATATAGGTACTAAAATACCGCAGCACAATGTTGATTCTAGGATTGACAGTTCCATTTACTTACACGCTGTGTCGGAGTCCGAAATGATGGAATCAATTATTAATTTAAAAAATACAAATGCTACTGGCCCTGATGAATTTTCGTCATCTCTAATTAAAAGGTGTAAAGACCAATTATGTAAACCCCTTTGCTACCTTCTAAATTTGTGCTTTTCAGAGGCAACATTTCCAGACTGTTTGAAAGTAACAAAAGTTATCTGCTTGCATAAAAAGATAATACAAATGATATGGGCAACTATCGCCCTATATCGCTGTTATCAACATTCTCAAGAATTTTTGAAAAAATTATATCAAAACGCATTTTAAACGTTCTGAATTCAAATAATTTACTATCAGATTCACAGCATGGCTTTCGTAACAAAAGGCCAACTATTTCTGCACTATACTATATTTTAGATCATGTCTATAAAAATCTAGACAAAAACAAGAAAGTTATGGCTCTATTTATTGACCTTACCAAAGCTTTTGACTGTGTGGACCATGGCTTGCTATTGCAAAAAATTAAATCCTATGGGATTCAAGGTAACTGTAACTCATTATTGAAATCATATCTCTGTAATCATAAACAATATGTGCATTGTAATGGGGTTGAGTCTGAACAACTAAATATTGAGGTTGGTGTACCGCAGGGAAGTGTTCTTGGTCCCCTCCTTTTTCTCATGTATGTAAATGACATATCAGATATCCTAACAACTATACATTGTGAATTTGCTGATGATATTGCGCTTTTATCCTTTGATCCCAATGAACAGAGTATGAATAAAGTTTTGCACTTGCACTAAACCAGGCTAAGACTTATACAATGCAGTTTCACCCTCATGAGGCAAATTACAAAAAAAGCCAATACATTCATTTAAATGGTAAATCAATAAAACAGATTTGTTCTGTAAAACTTTTAGGTAGCCATGTGGATATGTCACTAAATTGGAAAGAACATATAAATGATATATGCAACAAGTGTACGAAGAGCTGTTTTGCTTTGTATCGTTTGTCTCAAATAACTAGTACAAGTACTGTAAAAACGTTTTATTTTTCAATTATTGAGTCATGTATTAGATATGGTATTGTGCTTTGGGGTGCCTCCTCTGCTTCACAAAGAGTTTTCATAATGCAAAAAGGGCTATTCGAATAATATACAATATGAATTTTAGGGAGTCTTGTAGACCAAAATTTATTCTGAAAGAATCATGACTATGCCTTGTCTATATATTTTCGAAATTTTAAAATTTGTAAGAGATAACTCAATGGCATTTAAAGCTCTAAATTTGCATCATGATTACAGGACTATATTTGGAAATGATTATCAGTATGACTTACACCATCTTGAAGTTTACAGAGCAAATCCTTACTACAAAGGGGCAATTTTGTATAACAAGATACCTATCAGCGTACGCCGTTTAAATCAAAGTAACTTTTTATGTTTCATCAATTTTTTTTATTTATACAGTGGAGGAATTTCTTAATTGTGCACAATGGAATATTAGTTGAATAATTTAAGTGCCTTAATTCTAATATATATATTTTTCTTTTCCTATATCGCTCTGATTCTGTGATTGTTAAAATAAAATTATTTTTAATGTTATTAATTAGAATGTAATGTAAATTCTTAGGTAAATCTATTTGTACATATTTTCCTATATCCTGTTTTGTGATCTTTGGAAATAAATCTATCTATCTATGTATCTATCTATAAATGATAATATTAAGTAAAGTACAACCTAATCACAACTGTTTGTAACTTACATTTTTAAAAGATAAAATAAATTTACAAAGCTAAATTTTTGACTGTCTTTCTATAAGTTGCAGTACCAGTTTGCAGTTCGTTTGCTTTGAGTTGCAGTGTTTCACTATCCAATCTTATTGAAACCAGGAAAACGAAGTTGGGTCAAAAATAATTAAAAAGGCACTTTTTAAAGAAAGAACCCCCTGATGGTGTCTTATTGCGCGGTACAAATTCAAACGTTGAAAAATAAGATTCTTCTGTCATTGGAAAACGGTGCCATGATCAAAACATGGTTCGAGTGATAAAATTGAATATTTCCATAAATTTCAACAAATTTTGAATATTTCCGGAATATTCGGCATGAAAAATACATTTTGGAATTTTTACATCACTCTTTGTGTATGTAGGTAGAACTTTTAATGATTCTTTTGTCTCCTTTTCTGTTGAGAGTATTTATGGTATTACAAGTGAATAAATAAATAAGTTAATCAAAAAACAAATATTGGTACCTGACGGTTTATCCAGTCCTCTATCATCTCTTCGTACCCTATCTCTGCCTCTTCTTTCGTTCTCCTTTTTCTCCAATTCTTTTAGTCTTTCTCGTTCGCGTTGCCTTTCCTGACACCTAGCCAAAGCCTCTTCCCTCTCTTTTTCTCGAGCTGCTTCTCTTTCTTCTCGAAGTCGCCTCTCTCTTTCGCGATCTCGATCTCTTTCTCTATCTCTTGAATCACGCTTATCTTTGCGAGACTTGTCTATGATTCTATCTTTACCCCTTGATCTATAAAAACAAACGTATTTACAACAGCAATATCACCACTTCAGTGAGTCGGACTCCAAATGCAATAAAATAACGGAATCAATAATAATATATAATAATAACAATAATGATAATGATAATAATAATAATATTAATAATAAAAATAATAATAACCCGTGGCCGCCCCTGGCGATGGGGATGCTCGTCAGAGGCGAGGGGCACGGGCGTCAGACCGAAGGGCACCAGGTAAACAAAATACCTGGGGTGAACAAAAATCAGCAAACCCATGAGAATGGAGAATAAACGACAAGCCTCGCATAACAATAACGACGTAAACGGGATCAGAGCGACCACGCCTGATGTCGCGTCCGGCAGGGGGCCTGAGGCGTCCCAGGTCGTGATCATGCGAAGTCCTCAAACTCAAAACAACACTCGGCAAAACAACCCAACACCCGCGCTAACAAATGAACCCAGAACATTTAAAGTGAAACAGATCCAGGGGGATGGAAACTGCTTGTTCCGAGCCGTCAGCTTATTCATCCACGGAACACAGGAACAACATATGAAAGTTAGATATCAGGCGGTCAGCTACGTCCGGCAAAACTGGAATGAGGTGAAAACATATTTAATGGCAACTGATCCATAAATGCAGTGATAGAACCTACTGCTATACCATGAGACAGGACGGTACATATGGTACCAGCGTAGAGATATTGGCACTATCGGAAATTTACAAGTTAAACATCAACGTCTACACATCAATACAACGAACAACTACCAACAAGTTCACGCCAAACCAACCACCAACTGTCATAAGCAAAACAGCGAGACCAAAGGAGCTCAACCTCCTCTTGACAGGAAACCTGGAGAACGGACACTTTGAACTCCTACAACCAGCCGATACGCCCAAGGAAACAGAAAGAAAGAAACCACCACCAGTCGACCCTAAACATCGAGAAGCGAACGACCAAACAAGGGACAAGAGAAAACACCGAACAAAGCACCCAGAAGCCAAGCAAAGAACAAAGTCAACAATCAAGCGAAACCAGGAAACCAGAAAGGACCAAAGGGACAGCTGAGGAGTACAAAGAAATAATGTGGCGCAACCTCCTCACAGTAGAAAGAACTAAAACAGCCAACATCAACGAAGCATTCAGACTCTGGAAAATCCGGGACCCTCACTCAAAACACCATGGTCACGCAGAGAAGGTACATCCAGCAACAGAACAAAATCAACGCGCCAGGCTTAGAAAACATCCTGAAAGAAGTGAAAGCCGAGATTCAATAGAACAAATAGCAGCGAAAGCCTACATAATAAAACGATACACCGAGAGAAGCAACCAGACTACCAGAATAAACAGAACAAGGAAAAGCCACATAGACTCTACAACGAGATATTAGGGAAGAAAAACGTAATCAGAGGGATGCCCAACGAGACAAAGATACAACAGTACTGGAGAAGCATATGGGAAAGAGACATCAGACACAACAGTACTGCGACCTGGATTCAGAGAGAATACGAAAAAACCTCCAAAATAAAACGCATGGAATCGCCCGACATCAGTATAGCGGAGCTCAAGCTAGCAACTGATGGAACAGCAACCTGGAAAGCAGCGGGGATAGACGGAATACCAAACTTCTGGTGGAAGAAACTAGAAGCAATACATGAAACCATAGCAAATTCTTACAACGGCATGATAAAGGAAGAACAGGAGGACGCCTGTCTGACTTA
The DNA here is from genome assembly GCA_016904865.1 of Pissodes strobi. Lineage (NCBI taxonomy): Eukaryota > Metazoa > Arthropoda > Insecta > Coleoptera > Curculionidae > Pissodes > Pissodes strobi. The sequence continues at coordinate 373,960 of MU182660.1, read as the reverse complement.
CAAAAGGCAAGACCCACCTGATTCCCAAATCCGAGGACACTGAAAAAGCCAAATAATATCGCCCCATAACCTGCTTGAACAATGTGTACAAAATCCTAACAAAGATAATATCAGAAAGACTCTACTCACATCTAGTAGAAAACAACCTCTTCCCTGACGAACAAAAAAGCTGCGTCAAGAACTCTTACGGGTGCAAAGACCACCTCTTAACCAGCAACATGATGCAAAAAGACTGCAAGAACAACCGCAAAATCCTATCAATAGCCTGGATTGACTATAAAAAAGCTTTTGACAGTATACCTCACAGCTGGCTAGTGGAAACCATGAACATATACCGAGCATCCCCAACAACTAGCCTTCATAAACGAAAACCCTCATAATCAAAGAAATTAACATCAAAAACGTTATTTACCAAAGAGATTCGCTATCACCGTTGCTGATTTGTATGTCCCTGTTACCCCTGAGAACCACCCTTAAGACAACAGGCACAGGATACACTTGCAGAAGCGAGAAGCAAAAGATAAACCATCTCCTGTTCGTTAATGATCTGAAGCTGATAGCTAAAAGTGAAGACGAACTAACCCAACAACTAGATAAAGTACATGAATTTAGCAGAGACATCAGATGCAATTTGGACTAGATAAATGCGCAAAGGCTACATAAATAAGTTTAGTAAAAAAGAAAGTAAATCAAACTAACAACACTCTAAAAATGTAAATATGAACTAGAATAATGCAAAAATATAAAACGTAAGTACAAAATTAAAACTAAAATGTCAGGTAAATAATAAGAAACGAGAGGAAAAAGACACACATTTTAGAATCAAAAATGCCGAAAGAAATTGTTAAACTTTAGACACAGTAATATTACCAGACATTAAAACTTTGATCTATACAATAACCTATTTTGTACGTGCTTTCAAAATACTATTTTTGACTAATTTAAAGCTTTTCGGATATTATAACTAAGGGGGACCATAGAGTAACAGCAGAAAATATATAAAATTATTACAATTTAACCACTTAGGCATAGACTGAAAGTTCATTTTTGATTTTTTTACTTTTAATATGCAACCCAAAAATTAACCTACAATATTGTTTTAAGTCTTACCTTGCTCTTTCATCCCTCTTATCTCGCCTGTCTGGAGACCTTTCTCTCTTTGGAGCACTATTTGATTTAGAACGGCTAGGAGAGTTTTTCCGATCTCTGGAATGATTAGAATCAGGCGATTCCCGCCTTTTAAGATCTTTAACAGATCTATTATCTCTTTTTGGTGATCTTGATTCCTTTTTCTTTTCACGTCCTCGTTCCTTCTCGCGTTGCTTTGCACGTTCTCTTTCTCGTTCCCTCTCGCGCTCTTTTTCGCGTTCTTTTTCCCTCTCACGTTCTCTCTCACGCTCCTTTTCCTTTTCTGAAATTATTGGAATGTAGATATATGTATATGATCTAGCAAACTAAATTGCACCTTGCACAAAATATAACCACTATCTAACATAAACTTTTACAAAAAAAATATATATATAAAAAAACGAATTACCTTACTAGCCTATGGTAAAAAATGCTCAAAATAGCCATTAATGGTCATCCAATTTGAAATGAAAATCACAAGTATATCAAATAAAATTTTAAGGCAAATTCAATTTTCAACTAAATATCATTTTGTCACATAAAAAATCCTCCATATCTGTGATTTGAAGACTTTTATCTTTCTACATAATTAACAATTACTACTCAATAATTATTATTTTGACAATAGACTATTGACATATCCAGACAATTACTTACATGAAACAAATAAACCACTTACCCCTTTCCCTTTCTCGCTCGCGTTCCTTTTCTCTTTCCCTCTCCTTTTCTCTTTCTTTATCCCTTGAAATTTTAGGGCTTGGAGTACGATGCTTCTCTTTTCGATCACCTGATCTACTTAGAGGCATCGGCGATTTTGTTTCAATAATATCCTTTTTAAGTGTTAACTTTGGTTTAATTGGTGGAGTTGCACTCTTTTTTCTTATGCGAGCTGGCGACGGAGATTTAACAATAACTTTGGTACTACTATGCAAAAAACTAATTAAACAAAAATCAATTATTAAATCACCCAATGTGAAAAAAAAAAATTGAATATGTTATCACTGCATTCTCATTTGATTATTACCACATTTATGATTTCCGCAAGACTTAATATAAAATATTTGCCAATATACACTCATTTTACTCATAAGCTTCAATGCGCAGCAAAAGGATCAACCAGACTATGTATATTATGTAGCTACTAAAATTACCCGCAATTTTAAATTATTTTGAAACAAATTTTAATGACATTCTTTAGGAGGATAAATACTGCTGTTTTCTTGGAGTTTATCTGAGCATGAAGCTATAGCACCAAATTTTTTAATTAATAACCAAAAAAGATAAAAAAAAGAATTAAAAGAGTAAAATATTCAGTAAGTTTTTTAAAAACTTCCAAAATTAACTATGAACACGTAAATTAGAAAAGCATTTTGGCAGTTATTTTCCATTATGAATTTTAAAAGATAACGGAAAACAATCCTGGGCCTGGATCACACAGGGATTAAGAATCTGATCAACTAATTTAATGCCATTACATACTATTGGAAGATTTAGTTCATTTGATTGTTTAACGCATATTTTAATGAATATAAAGTTATTTATAATCATATTATAGGGTTGCTAAGGAAAATATTATCAAAACAATTTAAATATTGCCCAAACAAATAAAAACAGAGTTGGAACATAAGAAATGGCTTGAGGGGTAAGTCAACTCAATTCGGAATCTATCGGAATGAAATAATGTTTTTAGGGAGATAAAGGAATAAGTCATCAGATAGCGAACCATTAAATATATTTGAGGCCCAATCAGCCAAGGCATTTCACCTACTACGTATCTGTTCCACTGATATACCCAAGCAATTTACATTATTTGCTGAAGATACCACCATTCTATAGTAAGGAAAGAGTGGAGAGGAATTGGAACTCATAATTTCAAGGAATCTAGAGAAGGTTGAGACTTATTACAAATTAAAGTTCCAACAGCATGTAATAAACATAATATAAACTAATCCAAACTATTAACGAGATGTTATACAAATAGCACAGTTTCAAGCGAGCTACAAACCGAATTATTCGTTAACAAAATCCCATTTAAGATTCGGGATATTTTTAGGGCATATTGCAGCTGATATAATTTTCAGTCACTATTTGCGCTTTTAAAAAGTCCTTAAATACATTAGTAAATCGAGACCTAGAGATGACTGTACAGTGTACACCTTTGTTTTCCATGCAAAATGTCTAGCCTCCGTCTATTTTAGTTTATACACTAATGTGAGGCAGTGGCAGCTCGTCATATAAAGCAACTGAGGTTGGCCTCACATGTAAAAATTACAATATAATCTGAAATTTTGAAGTAATGTTAATGTTTATTGTTAGGGCAAGGTAATTATAGAAGTATATTTTTAACTTTTTACTTGTTTTTCCTGCCCCAACTTGAATTTCAAATACTATACCTCGAAGGACCTACCGACGAATGAAACCCTATGTGTCGGTATAACCAGTTAATTTTATTACTAAATATCAATCAACTTTAACACACATGCCAGTATGGCTAATAATTTTTGCTAAATTAAACCCAATTCAACATAACTGGAAATATGAAAATTAAAGCTTTTTTAATGGATTTTCAACCTGCCACTCTGGAAGATTATTTATTTATTCATTTGTTTCTATTTAAAAAACTAGGCGATCCTATGATTACAAAAGTGACATTTAAACATCAGTATTACGACAGGAACATATTCTGTCTGCTGATGAGGAATGAAGAAAGAGAGATGCAGGTATATGTAAATGAGATAAAGATAACAGATTAACATCTGGAGCCTTGACAAATTTTAACTAATTTTACTCAATGGATATTGTACATCAAATAATGTTAGAGGGGTAAGTCCGAACGTAAATGTTAGATAATTTGTATTGCATTTTGCAACATTTATATAAATTTAATATAAAACGTTTTTTTACTAATTTCCAATCATAAAATTATAAAATACACTCAAAGTTTAAAATATTATCTTCTAAACGCTCAAATCGTTGCCCGACCGCATATCATAGCCATAGTAAGCCCAGAAATTGTTGCTTCATACGCGTCATGCTTTGCCGGTATAGTACTACGCCCCCACCCGTTTCGTTGCACAAGACGGGGCTTTAAATCAGCCAATTTTAGTAGTCGTATCAAGCGCACAAATTTGTACTTAGATGGGTATTATTTTCAGCAGTAGCTGCATGTTTCCTTTGTTTTGAACAAGGACTTTGTATTTAAATCATTATTTTTTAAAGACATAAAAAACAAGCCACACATGATTGTGTAACAGTCCGATTTTGCCAGTGTCAAATATTTTTAAAATTTCATTTATATGCCGCATTTAGGAAAAAAGATGCTGTATTTTGCACTCATCGGTTTATTAATTCTAAATTTATTGATTCGATTTGCTGTTAATACGCTTGAAATTGCCGCATTTCTTAATGTAAATTAACTCTATTCTAAGTATGGGTTAACGATATATTCGTATTAGCATTTATAACACGTTGTGACTATATTTATTTTAGTTGATAAGCGAAGCACATTGTTATTAGAATAGCTTGGCTTGATTTATATTACATACTCGTGGAACAGCCAGCAAACCGTTTTATATTTTTAAGAATTCTGTTAATAAAACCCACAAGTACGCTGCATTTGACTCGTCGATCCATATTTTAATTTTTGTTTGAATATTTCATAACTTTGGTTGCTGAACTCCAATCACCGGCCGCCATTTCTGAAGATCGTTAGATCGTTTTGGGACCTCTGCTTTTAAATATATTTATCTCTTTATACGGCAGGCTGTAGTTTTTGTAAGGTTAGTTCTGAATAATAGGAATGGACTATCCTCCCGTGATTGTCGCTCTCGATTTAAATTTTTAAATGTTTATCATTTTCGTAGGAGTATTTCCTCGCATTTCTTGAAAAATGTAATTTTAGCTGACTATTTGTGGCTTCCGCCGTCGTTTATCCTTCTAATAAATGAGAACTAAGGCGTTTATTATCTTAGAATTATTCCCTGTATCGAAATCACGGGGCATGTTTCAGCCCATCACTACTTGCTGATTTGACGTAGCATTTAATCTCGCAGGCAAATTGATGGAAACCAATCGAGAGTTCTTCTGAGATTACCTTTCAAGGCGAGAAGAAGGTTTGCTAGTGCAGTCGTATAGAGATTCCACATTTAGTATTGTGATATAATACGACCCTTTTCCTAGGGGATTTATTGTGTTGTTTCTGTTTGTGCCTTGACACGACCGATTTATCGGGATTTTACTGCTGTACTAGGTAAGCATTTTCTCTGGAATTATTTTTTCTATTGCTTGTGAAGCGCGTGGACGCCATGACGCTAACGGTTTTTTTTTCATTATTTCTAGAGGCTTTCCAGGTTCGTCATATAAGACCGACACCGTCGAATTTCCCTTAGCCCTCACACACACTAACGAGGTAATTATTGCTGCAGTTTTTGCCTAAATTAATGATTTAATTGCTTATCTGTGTTACCTTTTTTTTGTGCATGGTCCGCCATTTGCTTTGCGTCCCATATGTTATCCTATCTACTCCATTTTATCTAATCCGAATTTTTATTTTAATGTAACTTTAATTTTGATCGTATGGGGAAGCTTATATTTTCTTTTAGGGGTGATTCATCCATATCTTTGTTATATTCAAGTTGTCTGTACCTTGGTACCTCTTTTATTTGCTGATGGTCATTGCAAGTGTTTTTTTCTGGGGGAATTTGTTTTATAAGGAAAATATATTTATGCAAGGGGGGGAGGCTATGGTTTTTTTTTTTATTAAAGTAAGGGGGCTTCGTCTAATGCGCACTGGGTTATTTCAGGGTTTTACTGGAGGCCACAACTTTTACTAACAGGCGAGAAGCAAGTCTTACCAGCAGGCTACCACCTTTGTTAGCAGGCCACAAGTTTACTAGCGGGCCACAACTTCGATTAGGGGGCCACAGTCCAATTATCAGCCCATCTTGACACCGCGCTATCGAGACCTCGGCTAGATCTTCCCCTCGGGGCCATCGAGTGGCAGTACCTGAGGAATCTATAGGTGCCCGGCGCCTCCACCAGAGTCGACGACCGGATTTGGGTATCCTACAGAAGCTTTATCTTTCATGACTTCATTTGTTTTTTTTTTTCAGTTTAATATAATCGCTCTTAATTTTCCTTCTTTTAATATAAATCAAACATTGACCGCCAAGCTCTGAGATAGCTCATTAATTTTATTTTAATTTATTCACTGGTTTGTCGGACCGGTTAATCTAATTGCTCTGAATTTTCTCTCTTTTTAAGATAAGTCAAACATTGACCGGCTTTAAAACAGTTTCAATAATTTTATTCCTTTCATTCATTTATCGAGGAACATAACCGCTCTGAATTTTCTTTCTTTATAATATAAGTCAAGCATTGATAGCCAAGCTTTCAATAGTTTTATTCTAATTTTATTTATTTTATTAATTTATCGAGTCATTTGATTTAATTATTGTGGCCGTTCATTGCTACCTATTATTATTGCTACATTTAAAATCGGTGCAGCTATTAGCGCACGCATACCTAGTTGTAATTAGCTTAGTTAACCTCAAAGTGATCACTTCGGTTAGTAGTATTTAATGCATTTAGGTGTAAGGCATACAGAACCGAGTATTAACAACAGAATTGGTCTCCGTACAATAACCATATTGTACCTATTAGTAGTTAAATTTAATAGTCATTTGACATTCTTTGTCTCTAACTAACAACATCTCCATTTAACTTGCCATTTTACTCCAGATAGATTGTTGCTGTGTTTTCAAAAAAAAGAACTTCCTTAAATTTTAGATTGTTTTCTTGTTAGGTTGAAATTAAGTACTTTTTGATTTAATAAGCCGGCCTAGCCACCCTGCACAACACCAGCGGAGCTTTTTCAGTTTTGTTGGATAGAACTGGTGGCGCTCTAACGACCCCACTACTGGAGCCGGATATTTGCAATACCACTCCCCGGGGCTAGGTGATCTTGCTTCCATTCTAATCAAGGGAATTGTTAGGCTCTTTGCGGATGACACTTCTATTGTTTGGCGTGCGAGTGATGTTGGGGTTTTGGAGAAAATGATCAATGCTGATTTAGTTCGCATAAGAACCTGGTGTAATAGCAAAAATTTATCATTTAACACACCAAAGACTAACATGTTGAGCTTCAAGTGTTCTCTGGCTAATATTTCATTGGGCGGTGACCAAATACTTCCTGCTGCTGGTGCCAAATTCTTGGGGGTGACACTGGATGAGAGTTTGAAGTTTGAGGAGCACATCAGGGCTCTTTCAGTTGGGCTATCCTCTGGTTGCTATGCCTTGAGAGTGCTTTCTCACCACATGGAGCCACCCGTCTTGAGATCGGCTTATTTTTCTCTAATAGAGTCACGCGTTACTTATGGTATAGCTTTCTGGGGATGTTGCAGTGCTGCCAGCTTCTCTTCAATTTTTATCTTGCAGAAACGAGCTCTTAGGTTTATGTTTAATATGTCATTTCGGCATTCTTGTAAACCTATTTTTATTTCACAAAAGATCTTGACTGTTCCATGTTTGTATTTGCTAGAGAGTATTTGTCTAGTTTACAAGAAGTATTTCAACTCTTTGGATCCTGTCCGACCATATCACACTAGGCAAGTGAATGTTGTTCCTTTATTGATTCCCCGAAGTGCTCTGGTTATGAAGTCCTTTGTCTACTTTGCTAAAAAAGCCTTTAAACACCTTCCCCTAAATATTAGATCCTCTAATTCTTACAGAGTGTTTAGAGGGAGGGTAAAGGAATTACTTTTGAGAAAGGCTTACTATGATGTTGCCGAATTCCTTGATGATTCCCTGTAAAACGGGCGCGTATTGTTTATGTCTATTTCATCTTTTTGAAGGGCCAATCGTCGTGTCAGGTGTCAAGTCGGCAGGTGCTTATTCCTAATTAAAATTAGATCACGTCGATCACGACCGTTACCATTGAATTGGCGCGTGCCTATCAGTGATTTTCGATGCGGATTTTCCGGTTTAAAAACTAATAATTAATACTGTTGTTTTGTATGGTTGTGTTGTTAACAAGGAGGTAAGGTAGGGCAAAGGCCCTTACAAGGTAAGCTGATTTGTGTTGTTATTTTAATAAGGCAGTATTCTCATATCCGAGGCCATATCTATTACCAAGGTTTTATTTATTAAAATTATTTTTTGTTCTCTGTAGTGGATTTTGTTTTCTTGTGCCTACCTCTAGGTATTTTAATTTAAAAATTGTAAAATAGGTTAAAACTCGGGTTGAAATGAATCCCTCTCACGATATTGTTTTGTCTTTGCTTGAAACCCCTTTCTCGCGACGATCTGAAGTGGAAAAGCGACAAATTTGAAGTCGACCAACGCCAAAAATAACGGCAATTTTTAGCACAAAAAGGGTGGGTCGTCGGGATATTTCGCTACTAACTAACCCAAACTTCCTGGTACGATAATTATAAATGGCTTTGCCAAAGTTTATATAAACACAGTTTGTATTGCTGGCCGTGCATTTTATTGGGTAAAGCAAAAAATTCATGGTGCTCAAATGATGGTTTCAAGGACTTAATTTTTTTTTCTCGTAGTACTTTAATGCACGAGGCTTCTAAAGAACACATAAAAAACTTTATGGCTGTTGTACGGTTAGAGCAAAATAGGGCGACCATTCAGGATGCCTTGCGTTTGTCCATTTAAACTTAATTTTGTTCAACGAAAATGTCCCGAAAAGTCGCTTATTAATTCGTTATTTAATATATGTCACACTGACTTTGGAGAAACAAGAACTGCCTTTTCGGGGATATGATAAAAGTTTAGAGTCGTTAAAACGCGCCAATTTTAAAGACGTTTTTAAATGCCTAATTAAACGTAATCAAGACCTTACAGAACACTGCGAAAATTTTAGCAATATTTTTACCGGGCACTCTAAAACAATACAAAATGAATTAATTTTTTGCATTCATGAATATTTATTTGACAGATTCTACTAAAAATGAGGTTAATGATAAAGGATGTTTTTTTTCTTTCGGTGCAATGGCAGATGATAAAACAGATATAACGGAGCGTTCCCAATGCGCCATAACTATTCGATACGTCATAAAAAAGTGTCTGTATAAAAGATTTTTGTTTTTTTTTATGTGAGCGAAAATCGATCTGCAGATGCTCTTTATAATTTGTTAGAAAGCGTGTTGGAGCCATATAATTTTAGGAAAAGATTAGTGGCTCAGTGTTATGATGGGGCCAGTGTTATGTCTGACGATCTAAACAGTCTTCAAGCAAAGATAAAATCTTCTGCACCATCTTTACCCATTGTTGCGCACATAGCTTAAACCTTGTGGTGTAGCAAGGCACTAAACAAATAGTTGAATTTTTGTTTGTACTTTGTTAGGTGTTCCAACCTTTTTTCATAATTCACCGAAGCGCACCTTTGTTCTCGATCAAATAGTCGGAAGAAGGATACCACCATGATCGGTTGAAACATGCTAGTATACCGGTTCCAAAATCCTATATTTAGTTGCTATTGAATGGAACCATTTAATATTAGTGTTTCAAACTATAATTGATGACAAAACTTCAGGTTCAGAATCGGTAAATTCGGCAAAGGGATTTTTAAGACATTTTGAAGACTTTGACTTAGCTATTTTAACCAAAATCTATTACGAAATTTTGGCATGGACAGTTTTACTTTTTCAAATTCTGCAAACTAAAATGCTTAACATAAGCTACTGTTCTAATCAAATCAAAATCGCTGCTCAACGAAGTTCTTAACTATATATATCTTTTAACTTCGAGGTAAGTGACACAAGCGAATTTTCAGTGCCTAGCAGGAGAGAGCTGGGATGCTGTTTTTGAGCTAACAAAATGTTTTTGGAGATTCTCAATGGAAATCTTTCATGAGCATTCTTGTTCCTTTATACAACCACTGTTTTCCTCTAAGAACATTACAACCAAGGGTTAAACAGCTCATATATTTAAGTGACATGTTTCTTTTAGCAATTGATATTTTATAATTTATTGGTTGTCTACAAATTTAATGTATTTTAGACAATAAAGAATGTTTGGAAATGAAAAACTAATAAAGTTGTGAGAAAAATCAATATTATCCACTGACTTTTTCGGAACTCCACATGTGAAATAATACAAAAATAACACTCTCGATAAAGACAGGTTTTCATGCTACATGAGCAAGTTTTATTCAGTCTTTTTTATTTTTAAATATAAGATTGGTCTTGTCAATTAATTCTGAACAATTTAACTCCTGACTAATATAGATGAAAGCAATGCATGAGCAACATCTCAAATTTCGGTGACACTCTATAGTGACCATCCAAGAAATTCCAGTACATAAACTTAGCGCAGAAGTAAAAACATTCAGTCTACTATTAATTTCATGCTAATAGACTTTCTTCAAATTTATAAGTGTCGAAAATATAAATGTACTAACCTATGTGGCTTTGTTTTCTTTGATTTATCGCGAATAACTGGCTTTGAACCAGGTTTAGTTTTCTTATGTTTGCGACTGCGACCTTCTGAACTAGAAGAACTCGTTCTCCTAGACCTCAGTTTCTTCAATTTCTTACGTTTATTTTCAAGGGATGATGTGCTTGTAGAACTAGAATCATCACTACTGGTACTCGAATCGGATGAAGTCGAGCTGGAGTCGCTAGATGGACTACTGTCCTTTTTGCTCTTCTTTTCCTTCTACAGAACCAAATAAATAATTAACATCTCACAAAACAACATAAAAGCTCAGAATAAGCCAGGACTGTTGGTTCCGCAGTTTCTATTCAACCTTAATTCTACTTTTATATTCCATGTCTAAATATACTTAAAATTATTTACCAATGATGAAGCCTGCTCATAATGCAGGTTAAGTGAGGTAAAGGTGAAAGCCGCCATGCGTGGATATTTGATAACACCTGACTGTTGTCGGAAAGGCATTATAGGAAAGTGGTGCAGACTGAACGTTGTTATTACAAGCAAGTGCCACGTCAGATTCTCACAAAAGCTGCACTCACACAGAACACGGAACTTTGAAAATAGGGCTCAGGAAGACTTAATGACCAACCAAGGTAATGGAATATGGGAATGATGGCAACTTGACAGTTTTGGCTAGTGGTTAACAGTATACTGACAAACTTACCTTTCTGGCTTTATGTTCCATCTTCATTTGTAATTCTAATTCTCGTTGCAATTCTTGTCGTTTCCTTTCAAGATCATCAGGATCGGCGTCTTCTAGTTCGTCGGGGCCCCACTGGTCCCAGTTCTCGGGCTCCCCAGTGTGAACTCGCTTATGGCCCTCTTTGGCATGACGTTTCTTAGGTTCGGTTTGAATTTTTGCCGCGCGTTGCTTTGAAGGACTTATCAGCGTGTGCGTTTTAGAATACTTACAACCTATAAGTTGAAAATGTCGTTATTATTATCTACAAACAATATGTACAATTGAAGGAACATGATAGATGTATAATTTCCTGATGACGGTATTGATGAAAAATAAGAAAGAACCTTATTCAATTTAGTATGACAACGAAATACTATAATAGGATATACACTCAACAATCAGCGATAGTTGGAGAAATAGGGTCTGAAACTTATGTATGAATAATTCCGTTTGTAAATATACATTAAAATAAAATTCAGTCCACATATAACATAACCACTAAAATTAACACTCAAATATTGAAAGATTAACTAGGGAGATTAAAGGGAGATCCTATGGCGCTCGGCGAGCGGTGTGTGTGCGAAGATGTTTCTTGACACGGTTCTTGAATAGCTGTAAGTTGTAATTGGGGGGAAACAGATGTCCTGGGAGTGAGTTCCACAGTGATGCAGTGCGCCAGACAAAGGAGTTCTTGTAAAGCGATGATCTAGGTGTTTCCAGTTGTACGACGAACTGGTGCGCTCTTGCCGTCTGTCTATCCAGATTCCGGAACAACTCCGGGTACTTGGTGCGGCACCCCAGATGTGTGAGCAATATTCTAAGCACGGTCATATTTGCGCTTTGTAGAGCAAGAGCAACTGCTGCGGTGTATAGTTTTTTGTTGCGAAATAGCGCATCAAGCTTCTGGGAGGCTGATTTTGTGATGTTAGCAACGTGGTCATACCAGGACATATTGCTGTTGACCAAGACACCCAGTAGTCCGATTAACGAGGATGAAGGAATGGTCGATTCTGCCATAATGATGTCAGGGCCCGCCGTAATGGCCCACGTGGCTGCTTGGGTCTTTGCTGCATTGAACTGGACCAAATTTCTGTCGCCCCAAGTTTGAACTTTCTCCAGATCTTGATTAATTGCTGTAATCTGCTCCTGTCTGCGGTGATAAGTCTCAGTCGCTGGTAAAGGGTTTTCTGATCTAAATTTGCAGTTTGTTGAGCAATCCGTCATGCGATCTCCCTCTGCGAAAGCCGCATTGATTATTGCTGATTATTCTGTTGTCCTCGAGGTTTTTGAGTAGTTGCTGATTGACTACACGTTCCATGACTTCGGAGATTATTGGTAGCAAGGCAATTGGGCGATAGTTTGAGGGCGTGATTGTCTTGCCTTTCTCTGGAACAGGTTGCACTCGAGCGACTTTCCAAGAAGATGGTTAAATCCCTTTTCCATAAGACAGAGAAAAAAGCCTGGGAAAAAACGGGTGTTAGTTCGTTGGCGCAGTTCTTTAACACGATGGCAGGTACTCTGTCCAGTCCTGATGCCTTTTGCCTATCAAATTCTTTAAGGATTTTACGAATATCACGGTGATGAAACTTGACTTCTGCCATGGTAGTGTTGATTGTTCGATATGGTGGGGAAACCCTTGCCTTGGGGGACGTCTAAGGTAGGGTGGCTGTAGTAGCCGTGATGCCACGGTCGTCTGTCAAAGGTAGGAGAGTTGTTTATAGAACAAATACTTTGTTTCAACACTTTTTGAGTGTTAAAGAAAATATAATTTGTTGCATCAAATAATGGAAAATATCTGCAAAATATTTTTCCAAAAATGCAATTCTCGCCTTTGAATTCAACTCAACGTTTGGACAGCTGTATTTACGGTCTCATTAAAATTACATTGTCATGCCAATGACATATTTGCTTTAAATATCTTATATTATCTAAAATATAATTCAAATCTAACTCATACTTAGTTGTCAACAAATAAGTCATTGAGTACTTTGAAAATAACAAACTTCTTAGTGTATATCAAGCTGAATTCCGTAAAAATAACTCGTGCGAAACTGCTATACAAACGGTACCAATGAACTGGAAAAGTGCAATAAATGAAAAAAAGGTAATTGGTGTAGTTTTCTTAGACTTAGACCGCCGGGTCTTGGAAACTATTGACCGCAGACTACTGTTGGAAAAATTTAAAATATATGGTGTTCAAGATACACTACTTAAATGGTTTCAAGATTATTTGTCTAATCGAACTCAAGAAACAAAGTATAAGAATATAACATCTGAGGAATGTGAAAATCTATCTGGTGTTCCGCAAGGTACGGTTTTGGAGCCTAACCTGTTCATCATATACATAAATGATATTGTCAGTAATTTAAAAAAATATAGTATTCAACTATTTGCCGATGATACGCTACTGTATTTTGTGGGAGAAGATGTGGAGACTGTGGTAAAGACTATAAATGAAGAATTACAGGAATTGTTTGATTGGCTTCGAAAAAATGGATTAAGTTTGAACATTGAAAAAACAAAATTTATGATCATCAGAAGTAAATTTAACCTCTTATTAAGCAATACACACTCCGACATATTAATAAATGGACAAAAAATTGAACAAGTGGTGCAATATAAATACTTAGGTGTCATTATTGATGAACACTTAACATTCTCGTCACATGCTGAATATATAACTAAACAAGTGGCAAGAAAAGTAAATTTGTTAGATCGCTTAAGTGCAAACCTCAGTGACTGGTCAAAATTGACTATATATACCATAATTCTGCCACACTTTAATTATTGTTCATCGATTTTATACCTCTTAAACAACAGTGAGATAAATGTGTTACAAAAGAAACAGAACCAAGCTATGCGGTATATAACAAGAAGTAATAGATACACTAGTATTCAGAAAATGTTAGATTCAACGGGTATATTGGCTGTAAGACAGATTATATTTGTGAATACAATGACTTTTATTTATAAAATAAAACACGGTTTGTGTGCTGAACATTTATTGGCAAATATAAGATATAATGTAAATATACACAATTATGAAACCAGAACTAATGAAGACTTTTATGTATCTACTGTTCATAACAATTACAGCCAAAACGATGTTTTTCATAATGGTTTGATAAACTATAATAATCAGCCCCAAAATGTGAAAGCTTCTAGTAATGTAAATATTTTTAAAAGCAGATGTATTAAATATAGTAAAGAACATATAAACTATTAGCGTTATAATGGCATTGTTTGTACAATAATATATTGTTTGTATTGTTATTGTTATTTGTTGGAATTTTTTTTAATGGTGATTCAATGGACCTGTGTAATATTGTATTCTTGTTAGCTTATGCTATTAATAAAGTTATTTATTTATTTATTAAAAACTCCATACTTATAGAAATTTTAGGCTAAGATTTTCCATTCTTTTTTTGCGGTCACGTTTTAAGGAGCAATAGTATATATTTGGAGATAAAGCCAAACTCAATAGACATTACAACCGATCGGACAAAGAGTGGTACACAAATAAAGTAATGTATACAATAAAATACACACATGCGACGGAAGATTTAAAAAGCTTTAAACAGAATAATGAGATTAAATAATTCAAACAAAAAAATTATGTGCCTCATCTTTATCAGCACACAACTGAAGTGAAACTTCTGAAAGAGATATTAGGAATTTAGTTTTAATTTTTTTTTAAGCTTTTTTATTATTTTTTTTTCTTATTTCGTTTTATAATACCTTTATAAACTTTCCAAACAATTTTTTACCTTTTCAGATTTTCGATCTGACGACGTTACGTTGCAAAGATATCGACAAACATGTTTTTTCCCCAAAATTCCCGCCTTAAATTAGAACCTCGGACCCCCATATGGTCAAAAGTAGCCCCCCCATAAGGAGTACCTACCAGTTTTCGTCCAGGATCCTCATTTTACTCCGGCTACATGTTAAAATCCTTAAGATACATTACAAACTTATTTTAAAAATACATGCATGTACAAATCACACTTAATGAAAGTGCAAAAAAAACTAAAATATATATAAAAAAATTGAAAATATGTTTTATTTCTAAGAGATGTGAAAGCGGGGCTCCGTTCAGAGAGCGCCAATCTGTGCACTGCAATGTAATAGTCGAAAGCTCTGGCGTCATGATTATGGTTTGGCACATATTTCGTGAATAAGTATTTATTTGTCTACAAGAACATCAATGGTGGAAGAAAAGCAGGAAATTTTGTGTTTATTTATTGAAAATAAGTAAGGTAAAGGCACCAGTAATCAACACTATTAGAACTTTTTATGGCGTAATTTTGAGTAAACCAGTAATCGACACCCTTTCCCGAGTTATCGTCACCCCAGTTATCGACATAATTTATAGAGGAAAAAAAACGATATTGGTTTGCTACTTATATTTTTATTTAACACACATAATATGGAAAAATCTTAATATTCTAAAATATCTAAAGTTTTAGGGAAAATGTATTTGAGCCTATCCCCAACAGGTTGTATCAGAATCTGTTACAATTTCGTCAAAATATCTTCCCCCTTGATAACAGAGACGTCACTCTCGATTATTAGAAATACTGTCTTATTATCACTTTAAGGGCATAATTTCAATTCTCTATTTTCAAATTTTCTCTGAATGACACAAGCATATCGATATTGGGTGATTTTGCGGCTACCACCCGATTACTAGTAAGAAATCACCAATAAGAAACATACTTACTTACTTACTTAACTCTTTATTAGATCCTCAAAATTACAGCAAATACCACTAAGGATATGGATCGTGTCATAAAAATTTAAACATAGACCATAGATATATGAGATTTAACATCTTACTTATTTAGTATAAAAAATCAATTAAAAATAAAAAAAACGGGAATTAAAGACAATGTACACTTATTTCATTCATTCCATTCTATTCACCTCTCGATCTTCATAGAATTCATTTAAATTATAATAAGCCCTTTGTATCAAGAATGCCTTCAGCCTGGACAATATTTTAGTTGGTGCCTGTTCTCGCAGATTTGCAGAAAGCAGATTCCAGATTTTTACTATATTAAAAGTAATATTTCTTTGTATGTATGTGTAATTCGGTTTCTCAGTTCTCAAGTTGCCCTTACATCGAGTACCATGCTGATGTTTTGCCTAATTGACCACAATTCACCAGTGGCAAAGAGTCACTGTCTACATCTTCGGTTTGATGTAGATCTTCGTCCTTGTCTAGACTATCTTCACTTTCAATCTATTCTTCATCTTCATCACTTGTTTCATATGAAATCTTTCTTCTTTTCTCTGCTCTTTTTTACCAACCTGCTTTTCTGATCCTTTTTTGCTTCTCTTGCCTTTACCAATATTTCTTCTTCAGCACCAATCAGTATTGTCAGTATATTATCTGCCTTTTGGTGTCTGCCCTGAGTTTTTGTCAAGAAGAGTTGTTCTGGGAACCCCGAATGAGTTAGCAGCGGTTGCAACAGGCATTCCGCGCGAAATTGCCTCATGGGCAATATACATTTGTTCTTTGTCATAATTGAATTTAGGTGGCATGATCATGTAAAGTAAAAAAAATGTATAAGCCAACTGTAAAGATAAAGTGTTAATGTCGAACACTGGAGCCCTATAATACTCCAATAATCGACAAAAAACGTCGAATACTGGAGAATGTTATGAGTATGCATACCCAGTAATCGACACTCCTAAATTTTAATTTAGAATCACAGTAAACAACGAAATTTTACCAAAAACATGTGTTTCAGATCCCAAAGATATCTTACATAACATTTTATCCAAGTATCTTAACCAGTTAAGAAACAATAACCTATTTTGTGATAGTACTTACCTTAATACATCTCTTTAGAAAAAACGAAATTTACGCGCTCCACACAACATGCGCCATTTCGTTGCCGCCAACTAAACTCAAGAAGTTTTACTGTGTGGTCAGAGATATCACTCTTTCATCCTGGCAGAGAATTATGTACCAATCTAAACATATGACCATATTAAGAGAGTTTGAATTTTAAAGTGTCGATTACTGGGCCACTGTCGATTACTGGTGCCCTTACCTTAATTATAATGCTTCAGCTACAGAATGAGCTTCCAGTGGGTCAAATGAAATGAAATGAAAATGTGCATTAGTATAAAATACACAAATCATGTTTCTACAGGTCAGCAGAGAGTAAAGTCGAATATGACATACAATAATTAGACTATTTATATAAAATTCAATTAAAACATAACTATTACATTAAGTAGATGTTTTATTATAAAATAACAAGAATATATGAATTATAAAAACATTATCCTAATATGCAAACATACTTTATGTACAACATAGCAGCACTCTTCAAGACAGAAAGAAACCAATGCAACACCCACATCAAGACAACATCGGAGGTCAGAAACGTCATTCGTGAGGTAATCCCTGGTAGAATAAAATGCCTTCCCAGTTAAGTATTGTTTCATTGTTTGACAAAATACTTTGTTCTCTAATGACCTTATGTGCATTGGGAGAACATTAAAAAATTGTATACAGTGGTAATCGGTGCCCATCCTGGTTCTAGCCAGCCTATGAAAGCCAGGGAGTAGATCTTCACACTGCCTTGTTTGGTAGTTATGTAGGTCAGCATGACAAGAGAAGCAAGACCTATTTTCCTTTAAATAAGTAAGGCAGTAAAAAAATGGGAAATGTAAGTATTTTAAGCTCTATAAAACACTGACTACAGCAGTCATGATAATGCATCCCCACCATGACACAAACACATCGACGTTGTAATCTAAAGATTTTTTCAGCATCAGGTGAATGGCCCCAATTGAGTATGGCATATGTCATGTTGGAGGAAAAATAACCATGATAAGCCACCAACAGAGTTTTCCACCAAGAGAATCAACATGTTTCTCACAGGTGAGTCCTGGGTCCATGATCACTCCAAGAAACTTAACCTGACCATCTGATGGTAATTAACCTGACCATCTGATGGTAATTGAGAAAAATCTGTGTGAAGACTAAAATTAGTGTTTGTTTTGAGTTGTTAAGGCTAAGCTTGTTAGCCAGGAACCAATCATTAATATCACTCTGTGCATTGTCAAACCAAGCAATCAGAGGGTCAGTGGGATGGTAGGTGATGATGTTTGTGGTATCATCAGCGAATAATATGAGTTTAGGATCTTTTTTAAAGTTGCCAAGATCATAGATATATACCAGGAAGATCAAAGGGCCCAGAGACACATATTGGGTACAGCCTGACAGGTAGGACTCAATCATCCTTATACTCCCTTCATCATCATCATCAAACTGGACCCTGTACCCCTATATAGGCAGTTTGAGTCTTCAATAATTGTTAGGATGTGTCATATGATAAATGAAACCAACTGTGATAGGATTTCAAAGTAAACTCATTGTATTTAAGAGAGACATTCAAGGACTTCTGAATGCTTAGATTGGATACCTTTATAACTACTCTAAATATTCTCTGTAAATGCCTGTTGTATAGAATAGATAAATAAACAAGTTGACAGGCAAACATCATGTAATTTATGCATATATTTAATACTACTATATCGTGAGTCGAGCCAAAATTTGTCCGAAATCAAAACGAGATAGAATGATCGATGTGTACTTTCAGCGTTGAGCGCAAGTCAATTATTTCAACCAATAAGCGGTGCCCCTTCGATTATCGATCGCCTCCACGTGTGCGTGGTCGTATAAAGCGCCGAATTGTCAGCTCGTTTGCCGTTTTGTTGTTTGTTGCCGTGTACCATATATTTAATAAATATATGCCGTTTACAGTATTAAAGTCATTGTGAGTCGTCCATTTTGGTGTTTACTGTTTGCTTTGTACTTTACTCAAATGCCTATACTTACTTTGTTTATTGTTATTCCAAACTTGGACAATTTGTCGGTGTGAACTTGTAGTGAAGATGCCAATCATAGAATACAATTATGTAAATTAATTATGGATTTGTATATAAATGTGAGATTTTTCCATGAAGCCAAACAAATGTCGTCTAAAGAAGAATACCCAAAGCAAAAATACACTATTTTATTTAAGGGGCAATAAAATTAGAAGTGTCATAATATCATGTTTTATTTACCTCTTAACCCAAAAAAATATAAATGAATATCTGCAGTTACATCCTGTTTGAAAACTAAGGTTCATATTGTTTTGTAATCATATGTTGTTTTTCAATTATTTCTATCCACCACAAACATCTATTCATTTTTGGAATATCATTAAAGTTATACGACAAATAAATTTCCTAAATTATATTGTTAACATAAATACTAATTTATGATGAGGGCGTTTCACACTGACTTGGATTTCAAAACGTACATACCATATTTATGATTTTATTGATTTTAATATGTGAAATATACTATTTGCCTCGCTAGCTCATGCGCAAATTAACCAAAGTACACATCAAGCAAGTGCAATGAGTGCAACAAGTACATCCTCGGCGAACTGCAGTTCCATAGTAAACAAGCTTGACACACGATATAGGAGTATTAAATATATGAGTTTATGCTATGCCTACATGGACATGGTATAACTAACAATCTCTAAAATTAATATGCTTTATTATCATAGCTAATTGAAAAATATAAAAGAATATACTGTAATTAATATATTATCAATCAATATTATTCTCCTCTTCTATATTGAAATACCATGCATGGCCCATCTGTCATATCACTCGCTCTAAGAGCAAAACGAACACAGTAACCAGAACTAATTTGAGAAAAATAAATGACTGAGTAATCCTATAACATGCTACTGAAGTGAAACTTCTGCCTGCAATGGACATACATTGAAGCATGCTCATGGTTCAAGCGATCCCCACTACTAACTTGAATACCTAGGCATTCATTCTATGGAATTTCTAGATAAATTGTAAAATACAAAAATGTTTCATACATTCCTTAAAGGACCCAGGCATTCTATTACATTGTCTAGGTATTCTATACAATAACTAAATTATGCAGATGCACGTTGCCGGCAACACATGCATAGAATGAAAGAAAGTTACAAACCTTTCCCGTATGGGCACGATCCGTTCTGTGCCCAGGGGTGACAATATTCCTTGAGCGTGGTACTTCCTGCCACTGCTTTAATACCCAAACGATCAAAGACACTAGGACGACTTTTCGTCTGGCTCTTACTTTTTTGAGTATTGAGACTTACTGTTATTTTCCGTTTTATTTTGTTAGACATTTTCACTAATAGTTTTAGGTAAGTTTTTGGCTGATTGTTTACGCGCACTGAAACCTACCATATTTACAAATATTTTATTCAAGGGATTTTTCTATCCTTTCTACTCCCCCACATAAAGAAAATTAATACGTACATAAATAAAAGAACTAATAACAGTATTAATAGCTCCCTGCTACCCACAAAGATGTCAAAAGTCCATCGTCTAGGAACAAGAATATGATGACAATTATGACACTTTGGAGCAGGAGCGTTCAGAAAAAACTTAGCTCTGCTCATCGACCATGTCTACTTGGTCGATGCTCTGATAGGGTAGTGTAAACTGTAACGGGACTACGTCGCCGTAGCAAATCGACCTCAACATTACTCACATTAGGACAATAGGTACACTCCAATTACAGCAATACTAGTTTTAGTCGTTTTCAAACACTTGGATAACAGGTTGTTATCCAAGCGTTTGCTATCAGCCTTACAACGAAAAATTACGTTTTTGAATTCGAATCTAAAAGCTCTACTTATTTCAAAACGAAGAGAAATAGGAAATTTACCAACTAGAGGCCGGTGTTATAATCATCATCATTTAGATGATCCACACGGGATCAGGAATCATTAGCTCTTGTTTTTGGTCCATTAAAACACACAGCTACCTCTTAAACGAGAAACATAATATTATTATGTTGCCTTTTTCTCTAATATTTTATTATTAAATGGGTGTGCTTGTGGGCCGCACACCAGAAATGAAACTTCATTCGCACAAACTACAGTGCATTAGGTATACGACTTAATTTCTCTGTCCCCATATGTTACCACAGGTTTTCTGTTAAGTAATCCAATTATATTCTTTTGAATTTTGCATAGGTTTTCATAATCGCCTAAGCACCATTTTGTGAAAATGTTTACTACTTCTCCGGCATCTATCCCCAAGCAGAGATACGGAACTTTTATCTTCCTCGTTCGCTGTGGGCTGTGGGAGAGTCACAATTTTAGTTCGACAGTTCGTGCTTCAGCTGCTGCTACGCTATATAAGGTGGAAGCATTGGAAGTGATATAACAACATGTGTGCATTCCGCAATTTATATCGGCTAAATTATGTGGCAAATGTTCTGGACTTGGTACCTTTTCGGGACTGTGCTTGCCTGGTTCGGCTAGCTGACGAAATTATATTTCCTCTGGATGGATACCACCCACCATGATGCTTCAGTGCCATTCCACTTGGTTTGTAAAAACATTTCTTATTTAAATGATGGCTACTACAGAGATATCAAATCTACTGACTATAACTCATTAAATCAGTGGTTGGGTGGCGTTTGCTGGGATGATGTCTTTGCGGGGGTCAGTCTGCGAGCCATAGGGTTTGTTTTTATGATACATATGTACTCAGCAGTTGACTTGTATGTTCCGCTTAAGTCGATAGCATCGGGTAACTTTCCTAAATGGTATTCTTCTGAATTTAAACATCACTTAGTTGAAAAACAAAAGCACATAAGCAATATGAAAAATCTGGTCTTCAAAAAGATGATCACAAATTTTCTATATTAAGGTTTCTGTGCAAGGGATTGTCAGTGGAATTTTATAATGCTTTTGTTGCACTTGCAGAAAATTCTTTGGCACAAAACCCCAAAATTTTTAGAACTTCGTAAATTATAAACGGAAATGTGGTGAAATTCCGAAATTGATTAGGGCATTGGTAACAAACTATAGACCAAATAGCAACCTAAGCATAATCCCTAAGGGTTTTAGAATATTTTGTCAAAACATGTAAGAGTTGAGCTAGGTCCGCTTATCATCCCACGTCATCCCTGTTGGACGCTATGGAGGGTGAATTGCAGTTGCATTCCATTTACAAGGATTTCTCATTGGTGTTCGGCAGGGTACGGCGCTCACTTTTGGTATCTAAATTAAGGGCGATGAATCTTGGTGATCATGTGCTCGACAAAATAGAGAGTTATTTAACAGATCGGTCACATATTGTTCGATTTAATATCTTCATGTCAAACAATACCATGCCCTCTGGAGTTCTTCAAGGATTGCACTTGGGTCCACTTTTCTTCACGTTGTTTATTAATGATTTGGGCTCTTGTTTTCACCACTGTCAGTTCCTTTTATTTGCGAACGACTTGGATATGTACATAGCGATGCAATCATCTGATGACTATTTAAGATATCAATCCGATCTTGATCGTCTGGTGACCTGGTGTGGCGTGAATGGTATGGATTTGAATGCTTCCAAGTCTCACTCTACCATATTTCATCGATCTGGAATGGCTCTTGAGCATTCCTATTAAATTGGTCATGTTCTCAAGTGTCTCTGAAATGAGATACTTGGGGGGACAGCAAACTCTCATTTTTAGCAGATATCGAGAGTGTAATATGTAAGTCTCTGTTGGGGTTTGTGAAGCGTGTAGCCCTTAGTTGATTTTTCAAATGTTACACCTATTAAGCGGTTATATTGTGTGATAATAAGACCCTAACTTGAGTATTGTTCTTGTGTTGGGAATCCTTTTTATAATGTATATACTCTGGGTATTGAGGGAGTAAAACATAAATATTTATATTTATTACCTATAAAAGGAATATGCCTGATCTAACCTACTCTCCGGGTGAGTCGTGTATTAATAGCAGTCCGGTTAATGATCGCCGGAATTTCAAATACCTTAAAATGCATACAATATCTTACACAGTAAATAGCAATGTCCCTCATTGTTGAATGAAATCGGGTTGCATGTACCCTCAAGGGATATTCGTTCTCGTAGCTCTTTTTATAAATAAATTGGATTTTTTCCACCACAGTCGCTGCTTTTCAAGGAGTTGCACAAGCACAAGTTGTGAATATTGTATAGTATTGAAATGTCGGTGGCCTAAATTACCTTAATATTGTAATTTCCCTTTTTAAAATAAGTGTCCCTATTAAATGGTTTGTTACAATGTATAATTGTAAAATTGCTTATTGTTGTTTGGCGTGGTTTGTTAAATTCGTTTTTTAAATTTGTCAAATTGATTAAGTGAATATTTCTTTAGACTAAATTGTAAATTAACGTGTAATTGGACTTAATAAATAAATAAAATAATATTTTTATTTATATTTTTATTCGCTGACACAAATATCTAAGCATAATCTACACTAAACCCCGGTCCGTTCAACGATC
>MU182660.1:321001-335354 GCA_016904865.1 Pissodes strobi | reverse complement strand
TATTAGCGATTTATTAATTATTTGCATTTTAGTTTCGCAACGAGGTAGAGAACCTCTCTATTTCTTTAGGAGGGGATCACGTTAATTGCAATTACACTAATTACGCGAAAATGCTCATCTTTTTATTTTCGGTTAAGTGCATCATCGCGCTAATTGCGAGTACGTGGCGTAACAAAGAGTAATGTCAAAGGGTAATGTCGTGGATTAACTAAAAGCCACGTTACGGTTATCTGGAAGAGCGTTACTGTAAACACCGCCGATCCCCGAAATTAACATAGAGCCGCTATGTCTGGCAAGCGCGGTTTTGGATGTCGTTGCCAATTTTGGCAGAATCCTCTAGTCTCAAACTAGGGTATCAGTGTTTTTAATTTTTCGATATCTTACCTGTTTACAAACAAAAAATCAATAAGTCATATCTGATCCGAGAAATATCAGCTGGCATCTTTCGATATAGCAACTTCAAGGAATTTATTAGTTATTTCGCTATGATACATTGACATTAACAAATACAAGTCAAATTTTGCCTGCGGCAAATTTACTTACCTGACAGAATGGTTAATATATTTAAATATTTGAAAACACCATGCACTACATGTGGTAGGAGAGGAAGGTCGTATTAAAATTTTCAGTTGGGTTAGATGATTTTTAATCATCCAAAGCACCGTTGCGTTGCTCGACGAAAGTAGACATGTAGAAAAGAAATCTATGAATGAGCAGATTTTTTGGAAGTTACCACATGATCTGTAGCTCATTTAAGCGGCATAAGTTAACTCCTGTGGTGTTGAATTTTCTCGGAGTGGTTTTGTTCTCCGTCTTTTAGACCGCTCACTACACTCACTGAACGTTACTGTTTTGCGTCCTTTTACAATATATATGTTAGATCATATGATTCTCCGCCACTGGTTCTCCCGATGCGACGCTGGCTTAGAATAACAATGTCAGCACCAGGCGTGTGAATATTATAAGATTAAGAATTTGTTAACGTTGCAGTTATTAGATAAAGCAGAGTATGATTTGATATCTCGGCAGAGAAGCTTGTATTTAATCGTAATAAATCGAGTTTGGAGCTAATTTCTACATTATTTCTAGTTTAATTAAAATAAAAGTACATAAAAGCTAACATATATATTTTTTTAATTTCACAACAGTTGTAAGCCAATTTTAATTTTTTTTTCTAAAAACCTCTCTTTGATCCTAATTGATTGATTCCACTTGGAAATGTATTTATAGTAAAAGTATTGAAAGTCGACCTAAACTCAGTGGGAAAGTCACGATAACCTGTAACAGTCTGACTTGGCCAGTGTAAAAGATTTTAAGGTTAATTTTATATGCTGCATTTAGCCACAAAAGATGCTATATTTTGCGGTAAGAATTATTGAGTGTTGAGCTCTTCGGTTAATTAATTCTAAATTTATTGATTCGATTTGTTGTTATAAGCTTAAGGTTGCCTCATTTATTAATGTAAATTAATTTTATTCTACATGTAGGTTAATGATATATTTATATTAGCTTTTATAATACTGTTGTGGCCTTGAGTAGCTGATTTGATCATCCCTTTCTCTTATGTAGCCCTCAGGCACTTTGTGACTATATCTATTTTAGTTGATAAGCGAACCACAGATCGCTTAGATTTGATCAAATTACTAAAATAAGATATTATGTTATTAGTATAACTTTGCTTAATTTATATTACATTACCGTAGAACAGCCAGCAAACTGTTCTATATTATTTAGAGTTGGGTTCATAAAGCCTACTGTAAAGTCTCATTAGATCCGTCAAATTCATATTTTATTTTCGGTTTGAATATTTCATACCTTTTTGGGACCCCCGGATTTGCTTTATTTCAATCTCCGGCTGATATTTCATAACTTTTGGTACCGCTGACTGGCTTGGAATCTCATATTTATCTTTCCACGCGACCGGTTGTAACTTTTGTAATTATCGATTGGTGGCCCTGAATGGTAGTAGTGATGAGCTATTTCCCATAATTGCTGCTGTCGATTTAGAATTTTAAAAGTTTATCATTTCGGTTGGGAATATTTTCTAGTATTTCTTGAACAATTTAATTTCAGCTCATTATTGTGGCATCCGCCGTCGTTCTACAACCATAATAAATGAGAACTAAGTCGTTTATTCTTTTAGAATTATTCCTCGTATCGAATCGTTAGAATACGATACGGCAGTTGTCGACCCTACCACTTTTTCTGACTGATTCCGTGGAAGTGGAAAAAGGCAAATTGGCTGAAACCGATGATCTCGTTCTTCTAGAAATACCCCTCGGAGATATAGGAAGGTTTTTGCTTTAGTGCAGTCATAGTGACTCAGCTTTTAGTATTGCATTTTATACTACCCTTCTAGGGGCTATTGTGTTGAGTTCCTAGTTTGTGTTTTGACACGACCGATTTATCGGGATTTAAATACTGCACTAGGTAACCGTTTTTTGGAATTATTTTTTTTCTATTGCTTGTGAAGCACGTAGCTAATGGCTATTTTCCATTATTTCTAGAGGCTTTCCGAGCTCATCGTACAAGATCGAGATCGTTGATTCTCCAGCCACCCTTATTGCTAAGTTTTTTTTTGTCTAAATTAACGATTTAATTGCCTTATCTGTGTTTACCTTTTTTTACATTCACCACCATTTGCATTGCATTCCATGAGTTTTTTTACCTATTCCCTTTTATCATATCTGAATTTTTATTTTAATGTGACTTTAGTTTTGATCATATGGGGAAGTTTATATTTTTTAGGGGTGATTCATACCTATTTCTTTTTTATATTCAAGTTGTCTGTACCTTAGTATTTCTTTTATTTGCTCATTGAAAATCCATTGATAATTTTGGGGCGGATTTGTTTTATAAAGAAAATATATTTAAGCAAGGGGGGCTATAGTTTTTTTCATTGAAATGAGAGGCTTCGTCTAATTTGTACTGGGTTATTACAGGGTTTTATCTCCGGGCCAGTTCTTATCACCGGGCTACAAGTTCTATCACCGGGGATATACTATAGCCAGTCTTATCACCGGTGATCGAGTCCGGGCTATACCAGTCTTCGGCCAGTTATACCACCGAGGCTAAGTCAGTACCAGGTTCTTGCTACAGGTGAGCGGCGCCTTCATCCGAGGTACTCCGTTTTGCCTGCACCGTGGAGCTGGGGCAGTTTTACCAAGCGCCGATCTACGACCGGATCTAACGGGGTATCTTAGAGAAGCAGTATTATTTTAATTTTTTTTGTGTTTAATTATTATGAATTTAGCACTAGAGATTGTGCCTTGAAAGAGCCATCAAAACTTCATTAAATCATTTATTTTTCTTGCGGATTAATAATCGTTTTTAAGATTTAAATATAAATTTAGTCTTGTCGGCCGAGCTTTAAGAGAGATTAATTCTATTTATTGATTTATTTTTTTGACCGATTGATATGATCGCTCTTATTCTTTGAATTTTATTAAATCACTTATTCACAGCCAAGCTTTAAGATAGCTTTTAAAAATTATATTCTTCCTTTATTCATTTGTTTATCGGGTCGATTGATATAATTATTGTGGCCTTTTATAACTACATATTTTTATAGCTATATTTATAATTATTGGTGCAGCTACTAGCGCACGCATACATATATGTAACAAGCTTAGGTAAACCAAAATGATCACTTCCGATTGTAGTGTTTAGAGCGTTTAAGTGTAAGGCATATAGTACCGAGTTAACAACAGAATTGGTCTCCGTACAATAATCCTATTGTACCCTAATTATTAATTACTTAATATTCTTTTGACATTCCTTTGCCTTTAAATTCTAAAACTTTACTGTAGGCTTGTTGCTGTTTAAAAAAAACCAAAAAGCTAATAAATTGATCCGGAAATTTAGATTGTGTTTTTCTTGTTAAGTTAAGATTGCGTTCTTTTGCTCGATAAGCGTGCCTAACAACCCCGTACAACCCCAGCGGAGCTTTTCCAGTTTAGGTGGTAAGAACTGGTGGCGCTCTACGACTCCACTCCCGGAGCCGGGTATTGCAAACACGACCCTCCGGTGTTAGGCTTGCTTTTAATTAAAATCTTTACTTGCTTACCTTCTAACTTTAATAGGAAATACGTGGTGCAAACCTGTTATTTCAGATATTTTAAATTTCAATTTAAGAAATTTTACATTATTACTTTGGCCGGGAAGTATTTGAAATAATTGCTTACACGTTATTCGATCTGAAGAAATAAAAAATAATAAAAGATTTATTCTTGTATGACTAGAGCAAGCTTTTTTCATAAATAAAAAATAAATTATTAATTTACTTTTCCTTAATCATTAAAATTAAAAGTCACAGTCATCCCAATCATTAAAATAAATATCGAGTTAAAAAGAGAAAAAATTAATTTTTTTAAGTAGTTTAGGTAATTTTTCGGAAATTTTTACGAATGTATGCAATTATAAAATATTTATTTTAATAAATATACAGTAAAAATATCGTGCGAACCCTTCAACCGATTTTAAAATCACTCAAAACGCAAAAATTTAATTAAATATAAAAAATGGAGCAAATTCGAGCAAAATTTTCTTCTTCATCTCTTTTCTCACAATCGCAATGTAAAGTACTTATTACAGTATATTTGTAGTCGGAAATATGGTGTTGTAATCATTAACAAAAAAATGTTATTATATTACGAACTTGTAATTATGATTGGATAAATATATCAATCTTTTTCATTTTAAGTTATCAGCGCTATGCAATAAGCAGAAAAATCAAAATCTTTTAAATATTAGTTATGGTTTGATGCGAACCAATTATGTCTAAATGGGAACAAGACTGAGAATGTCATATTTACCCAGCGACGGCTGGGTGTGGATCGGCCTGCTGTGAGGTTCTTGGGGATATATATGGATCCGAAATTGTTATGGGTTGAACACATTCAGTTTGTATCAAACAAAATCTCTAAAAGTCTCTTTCTCTTGAGAAGTTTGCGGCCGGTTGCCAGCCATGTAACGTGTATGAGTGCCTATTTTGGTCTTTTTCACTCCCACTTGTCATACGGGATTCTTGCCTGGGGACACTCTCCGCACTGTGGTAAGCTTTTGAGTCTTCAGCGAAAGGCCATTCGAATAATAAAGGGTTTATCTTTTCGTGCAGATGTCAAGACCTTCTTCATAAGTTTAAAAATAATGACACTACCCTCAGTTTAAATATTTAAATGTTTACTGTGAATTCATGAGGGGCAGGATCTGTTTGATCGGCGTAGTGACATTCATGACTATAACACAAGACATGCCTCTCTGATTTTATACGACTAACAAGAAGTCGATAACTTTTATGCCCCCCGATTATTTAACAAGTTACCTTTGCACCTAAAGAGCTTATCACCCTTGCAATTTAAAAATAAAATAAAATATATGTTATTAAATGAAGGTTGCTATTCAATCCATGAATTTTTAAAGGCAGACTTAAGCCGTTATTAGTGTCTTGATGTGATATGCATTCGAGTGTTAGTATGGGTACTGATGATTTTGTTGTTTTTTATTTGTGTTGACTTTTTACTATTGTATTACACTGTAGGTTTTTATCATTTTAATTGTTGCAATTATTTTTTTATCATTTTAACTGTTGCAATTATTACAAACCTTGAGTATTGTTATCAATAACTAACAATAACTAATTAAAAATTGCTGATTGACTGCACGTTCTATGACTTCGGAGATTATTGGAAGCAATGCAATTGGGCGATAGTTGAGGGCGTGGTTTTCTTGCCGTTTTTTGGAACAGGTTGCACTCGAGCGACTTTTCAAAAAGATGGGTAAAGCCCTTTTCGGTAAGACAGAGAAACAAGTCTGGAAAAGATGGGTGTTAGTTCGATGGCGCAGTTCTTTATAGCAGGGATTGTATTCCATCCGATCCTGATGCCTTTCGCGTATCTGTATGAGGACTTTACGAATGTCAAGGTGTTGAAACTTAACTTCTGTCATGGTAGTGTTGATGTTGGATATGGTTGGGACCTGCTTGATATGGGAAACGTTTAAGGTAGAGTGCGATGAAAACATTTTGGCGAGCATGTATGCTGTTTTACTTAGCTGTAGTCGTCTGTCAATGTTTATAACAACCACTCTAAGAGAAAAGGACAAACTTAGGAACTGGCATTTTGGTTCTTAGCTAAGACCAGCATAGAACATTGCATTTGTAGCTGTAAATTGGACGTGAATGTTTGCATTGAATTGTGTATGGCTGTCATAAAATTGAAAATTCCCGGATTGAGGCTATCGCCAAATTGAATATGTTGGCGGCAAGCTTGTTATTAACTTGTGCGCCCCCTTTAAAGCTTAGGATACAACATATAGGATTCAATCAAAACGCCACTTTGATAAGCAGGAACGTTTTTTACCCAAAAATAGAGTTCCTATATTATTTTGGGAACCATTTTCCCTAGCAACTATTGGAAAATTAGCACCATAAAGAAATGTTGCCATTCAGCCCCGCAATTAAAATCATCGTAATGTTCAGAAAAGTTCCCATAATCATTTTATTCCAACATCTCCATGAATAGAAATGTTCGTTTAATTCTCAGCCGAATAATAACGCGCCACATTATTTCAAAGGCCACAATTCTGGAGCGTCTTTTCCAACAAATTAAACTCAAAAGCATGGAAATAAAATGACGTTATAAAGGAACTATTCCAGCTTCTCAATGATCCGACATGAAGTAACCTCGCAATATGAATGCATGAGAACAAGACGATTCATACGGAAAAAATGCGATGTGCCGGGGATATTTTGTTAGTGTTACGAAGTGCAAATGTATTAAATACACAGGCTAATTAGTGAAGATGTTCTTAATTAGCATTAGCTATGTTAGGATTCCGTAATGAATTTCGTCCGAATGGAAATAATGTTAATCTAAAATGATAGAACATGTCAAAGTAATAAATAAAGGTAATATTGTTTCTCCTCTATGATAATAGATAGTACTCCCCGGTTTGTAAAGTTAGTGGTTTCTAATGGGAACGATAAGTATTTGAAGGAAGCTTGGTTTCAAAAGAAACTTAAGCCATAATAACTTACAGCCAAAGTTATAAGATTTGTTTTCAAAGTTTCCATAAAACTAGAAAAGGATTGGTATGTCCAGATCTGATGTACCCATGATTTGACAAAACCTATGGGTTAGGTTGGGTACTTTTCTTTTGAAAAATAAGTAGTGTTTTGAATGATTTAGGGGAAAATATAATGCAAACATGCAACTCTCGGTGTATTAGTTTACTTAACCAATTATATTTAAATTCTGGGCTGCCTTTATTACAAAATACCAATATAATTCCTTATGGAATCGCCATCGATAATAATATCTCATTTCCCAAGATAAATTTTGTGCAGACATAAAGTGATTTATTTATATTTATTTTGTTTCTAGCTTATCTCTTAAGAATTGCAGAATCGTAAAAATAAGGAATAAAGAGCGGACACTTTTGAAATATCGGAAATTAAGTCAATTTATAGACGTTATCTGCAATGGGGATTACTCTCCGCTTCCCTCTGAGCGTTGAAAATATTAGGGTATTTCAACTGCATTGTATTGCGAAAGAAAGAATGATGAAAATAAAATAAAAGTCGTCAATGCAAAGGAACATTATAATAGTATAGGGCATTTCTACTTAATGGGGCCAGATATATTAGATATAGAAGGACGTTTTGAATTTATCCAGCAATTGTTAAGATAGTTTTAGTTTTTCATCTATGTTTGTTTTTCGTTTAATTTGTGTACATTATTCTTATTATGTTCTGAATAAATAGGAATATTTGAATATTGAATTATGCACTTGAAAAATGTGGTGGTTATCTTTCTCAACTAAGTATCGATTTTTTTCAAAAAAACTGGCTTTAATTTAATTTAATTTACGAAGATAAGTAGAATTTGCTTGTTTTAAAAGGGAATATTCTTCTTCCTCCGATTTCTATTCCCTTTGGATATTGGCGATCCGATCATCATGCTGTCCCAACTAGGCCTATGGTATTTTCCAGCTATGAAATACATAATTCCCCGGGCCCTTTTTCCTAGGATTTTGTCTTTTTGCAACAATCCAATCCTTATTATGTGTTGTAAAGGTGTAAATGTTACAAAATCCAGTTCTGCGATTTTCCCCTTTTACTTGTTACCTTACTTCCGAATACAATCCACCAGTGTCCACCAGAGTCGTCGAATCCTGTTCCAAGTCGCTCGAAGGATGGTCATTTGAAGCGGGAGCGCCTTCTTGGCAGATGTGGTATATATTCTTTTTTGGCGGATTGATAGGCTTCTCCCCTACACGCTAAGGCATGTAAGAGGTAAAAGACGACCGGCTTTCAATATCTGAAATTTTCGTTGTTATTTTTGACCATTAGATCTAATTACCGTCTGATTTTGTAGTAAAATTAATTGGCAAACTGGCACATTATCGACTGTATTGATACTGATAAAGATTTTAACGACTAGTGTGGTAACCCTTCCATATACTGTGTTCTATCTCATTTTCTCGCAGGCTATATCCTATAGATCTATATATTTATATTGGTGTCGCTTTTTTCGTTTTTTCGTATCTGTTTCATCCGTTGCATCGAGACTCAAAATCACTCCCACTCTCAGCCGGCTAACGGCGCTAATGAAGTTTTCACTTCAAAAAACAGTTGGTAATAATACTAGATTTCACTGGTATAGTTTTATTAGGTAGGTATACATTTTCAACATTAAAAAATATTTTGGCTAACACCAACACATAAACATGCAAAATAAGAAATCAATTGAGCAAAAACAACCAATAATATTTATTTGATTTATTATGAAAAAGGGCAGAGCATGGAATGCACAATTCTACCTCGCGTTTCGAGCAATCGACCTGAAGTAGGTACGTTGGAAAGTCTAATCGAGTTCTCTACTGCCACACATCGTCCCTCGACCCTCTTCACTTTATTTTTCCCTTAAACTAATCCACTTCCTTTAGATTTTTTTCGCTATAATTTCCAACTAGTTGATTTGCCACTGTACTTCTGAAAATTAGATGAATTCGTGGTGTGCGATGTATGTCAAGGAGAGTAGTTGTAGTCTTGTGTAAAATATAGGAATTTGTGATGCTAGCAAGCAGAAAGTAATTAAATAGTTTTACCCGCCATCTCCGTGACTTCCAGGCTATGGGGTTGATCAAATAAATCAACGCCGCCCAAATTTTTGTTGTAATCTTCAATGTTATTGACATAGTTCTTGAATAGCTGTAGGTTGAAAATTGGGGGAAATAGATGTCATGGGAGTGAGTTCCACAGCGATGCAGTGCGCCAGACAAAGGAGCTCTTGTCAAGCGATGTTCTAGGTGTATCCTGTTGGACAACGAACGGCGGCGCTCTTGCCGTCTGTCGTGACCGTTTGACAGGCCTTGCTGGGGGCGGGATGAGATGGGCCAAGTCCAGGGAACATCTGCGTGAACATATCTGTACAACAGGGATATCTCGGCCATATGTCTGCGGTGTTCCAGACTATCCAGATATCGGGTCAACTCCGGGTCGCCGACGAGACGCACAGCTTTCTTCTGAATAGAATCCAGCAGCTTTAGGGTGTGCTTCGGTGCGGCACCCTAGATGTAGGAGCAACATTCTAAGCAAGGTTTTATTTGCGCGAAATAGCGCACCAAGCTTCTGCGAGGATGCTTTTGCAATGTTAGCAACGTGGTTCTTTCCAGGATATATTGCTGTTGACCGAGACACCCAGTAGTCCGATGGTTGATCCTGCCATAATGATGCCAGGGCCCGCTGTATTGGCTGTTCTTGATAAACGTGGCCGCTCGGGTTTTTGCTGCATTGAACTGGATCAAATCTCTGTCGCCCCAAGTTCGAACCCTCTCCAGATTTTGATTAATTGCTGAAATCTGCTCCTGTCTGCGGTGATATGTCTCAGTCGCTGCAAAGGTTTTTCCGATCTAAATTGGGAGACATGGGTCATCTGCAAAACTGTAAACGGGATTATTGGTTTCGGTCAGTAGGTCATTAATATAGATGAGGAACAGAGTTGGTGAAAGCATTGCGCCCTAAGGCACGCCCGCGTTAATAGTGAATGTAATTCCTACTTGTAGTTAGTATTTATGTTTATCATTTAGTTGTTATATTGCAGTCTTTTAGAAATCTGTTCAGGGGCATTATAGTAGCTATAGGAGTGTAGGGATGTGCCGGAGAGGTAGCACCTTTTGTTCTAAACGGTCACCCCAAGCGTCATAGACGGGCGGGGGTTTTGAGACAACTGGTCCTCACGAGCCACCCAACTCTCACTTGATGGCTCCACACCATTGTAACTGTGTTGACCCACAGGCTAAATCAAGTGAGGGTAACCAGATATGGTGACCAGTAGCGTCTGACCCAAAGTGAGCGGCTACAAAACCATCTTCCAACCCATCTGGCCAGCGTGGAAGATTATGGCTAAATGCTTTCCAAAATTCACATGGCGAAATTTGAAAAAACCGGAACTAGTCCCCAGGTGGGTGGTGGGTGAAGCATCTAATGCCCGTAACTCACACACTCCGAAAGAAGTCTGCCTCACGGAATCTGGAGGAGGCCAAAAATTCGCCACTAACTACAAGGAAAACGACGAAAAATCAAATGCCGCAGCATATAACATTCGCAGCATGAGATTTGATGAACATCTCGCCTGCTTAGAGCACGAACTACAGAACATCAAATGGGACGTGCTCGGGATCAGCGAGACGAGGCGAAAAGGCGAAGCAACCATCATTCTCAAATCCGGACACCTTCTATTCCAAAATAACAAGGACGAAAATTTACACATCGGTGGCGTAGCACTGCTAATTCATAGCAGGAGGAAACACCTCATCACCAAGACCAAGTCCATATCTGACAGGGTGATCTACGCCGGCGCCCGTACTGAAATTGAGCCAAATGTTTATGCCCCCACTTCCACTTCAACCGAGGAAGAAGTGGCACAGTTCTACGAGGATCTAGCAACAGCAAAGAACACAGAAAACACCCCATTCTACATTAAACTAGGCGACTTTAATGCCAAAAAAGTCCCCCACCCTCCTTTATTGGGAATTTTGGACTTGGAACACGAAAAAAAGAGGACAAACGATCATAAACTTCCTCAACAAAGAACGTGTCTACTGCATGAACACCTTTTACAAGAAAAAAACCAGAAAGAAAGTGAACCTGGAGAAGCCCCGACGGCAGGATCACCGATATATCAACAAGAAGCTACAACCAACAGAAGCATTGCGAGAAATGGAATTAGACGAGCTCTCAACCAAAATTATTACTAACAGCTTTCGAACAGTAGTAAAGAAAGTGAGTGCACTTCAAAAACAGGAGAATCCAAAATTCAGCCCTGAAACAAAAAAACCTTATAGATAAACGAAGAAACGCTGACAAAAACTTACCCACATACAATGATCCCAACAAAAAAGTGAAAACGGCTGTCAGAAGGGATCAGAGAACACGAAACACAAGATTGATCGAGGATACCATCAGAACAAACACGAACATGAGAGTGCTTCGTTCTATGCGATCTAGGGGCAAGCTGATCATTCACCAAATGAAAAATTACCAGGGAGAAATTATCAGTGAAAGAGATAGGATCCTCGCAAGACGAGACTCGAAAATCAATCTTGAACGTGGGATCAGAAGAATTAGAGTCCATAACGAGATTGAGGCAGCTTTAAAACTGCTCAAAAATTGTAAGGTTCCAGGAGAAGACCAGATTACGAACGAGATGATAAAAATTGGAGGGGAGACCCTTGAAGAAGCCCTCGTAATTCTACTGAATAAATGCCACAATGAAGAAAGGAGGAGAGAATGCAGAGGTCATTCTCCTCTTCAAAAAAGGTGACAATACGAACATAGAAAATTACAGACCCATCAGCCTGCTGTCTATCTTCTACAGGCTGCTAACCAAAATCATAACAAATCGCCTGAGCCAGAAGGCAGGACTCAGAAAGGGTTTCAGCACAACCGACCATATTCAAACAGTACGCGCACTGATAGAGAATTGTACGGAGTACAAGATTCTGCTTCACATGGCCTTTGTAGACTACCAGAAAGCGTTCGACTCGATCGAGACCTGGGCAGTGATGACCCGTATTGACCAGATATACAAACCTGATCCGCTACATTTACAAGAACGCATCCCTGCATGTAAAAATTCATGAAGACTGTATAACTGGAAAGGTTTTCGTGGGGCGGGGGGTCAGGCAGGGGGACACAATTTCACCGAAATTGTTCTCCTTGGCGTTGGAGGAAGTGTTCTAGTGTCTATCCTGGAAGCAGAAAGGCGTCAACATAGACGGAAAGCGTCTCAACCACCCCCGTTTTGCAGATGATATTGTCTTGTTCAGCAACGAGCCAAACGATTTATCAACAATGTTCCAAGAACTTAAGGACGCCTCCCAAGCTGTTGGTCTCAAAATGAACCTTTAAAAGACCAAACTCATGGGTCCAGATGACATTATAGTTACCATTGAGAACCACACTTTGGAGGTAGTCAATCAGTATAACTATCTGGGACATAACATCCAACTTGGGAGAGAAAATCAAACAGCAGAGATCACCCGACGAATCGGTCTCGCCTGGATGGCTTTCGGGAACCTCAGCTACATCCTTCGTCCTTCATTCCTACAAATCTAAAAAGAAAAGTCTATGATACATGCGTCCTGCCAGTGGCGACATATGAACTAGAAACAATGACACTCACAGCAAACAGTGCAAACCGCCTCCGGGTCTGCCAAAGGGCGATGGAGAGAGCAATACTAAGAGTAAGTCTGAGACATAGAATAGGTAACGAATACATCAGGAGAAGAACAGGAGTTTGCGACATCATTGAAAAAGTAGCGAGGTTGAAGTGGAGTTAGGCAGGCCACGTAGCCAGAAACAACTCGAAATGGACGAAAACCCTGATGCAATGGAGACCAAGAGAGTCAAAGAGAAGTGTCGGACGCCCACGGGCGAGATGGAGAGATGACATCCAACGACATGCGGGAAAGAACTGGATCCAAACCGCCCAGCAAAGATCGACATGGAAATTATTGGAAGAGGCCTATATTCAGGAGTGGACATCAAATGGCCGAGGAAGAAGAAGAAGATAAGTAGCTATTTTAGCAAAAATGGAAATTCATGTCTGAAGACCAAGAAAATCGTAAGATGGGACTGGATTTAATCCTATAATAATTAGAACTCCCAAGAACGCTTTTAGCTCATCAACTGATAATTTTTTTTTATTTGCATATTTGTTGAACTCAGTAATAATAATACTGCCGAGCTCTTCAAACAGGTTAAGAAATATGTCTAAAGAGGAATCAATATTTGCAGATATGTTCATCGAAAGTAACTGATGTAACCATATTCTATGTGAATTCTTAGTCCATATAGGTACAGCAAATTCATCATGAGTAGAAATATTGTGAACTACTAAAATGCATAAGCTACTAAATAAATATCACCCTGTCCTAAGTTTGAACTTAAACTTGCAAAATATTATGTAAACATTAAAGAACGATTAGGGAGCGATTATTATCATATAAAAACGTTAACAAATCATCTGTTTGTCAGGCTTTGTGTCTCACCTAAAACCAGCTCCTGGGCTATCTACATGGGCGCTTTAAGGTTCTAACCTATCCTTTTCTCCTCACGCTAACCTGAACGTGGATTGATCACATGGTCGCGGAGTCCGGGGGTTACCTATTCACAATACTAAAAGTCGAATCTATGATAAATCTGTCAAAGTTCTGAGAAAGATAATTTTCAAAGTTGAATCAGCAGATCAAGTGCAGTGTAACCTTTAAGTGAAAAGCTAACTATAAATGAAACACAACACAAACTCTTAGGACAAACAGTGACAAACAATTTATAAATATACCTCAATCGAGAGAACATACGCACCTTAGTAATCGGGTATAATATAATCTTATTAAGTTTCTGACCAATATACAATGTTAATGTTTTCTCATTAAGTCTTGGACCAATAGACGTTGTTATTGTTTTTAACTAAAGTGCTTTCTTTATCATCTCTTCTCACCTGACGTAGATCGATCCCGAATCTGAGCTATATTCCTGCATGCTAACCAAGGCGTCGCGTCGCGGATAAAACCTATTCGCGACAATATCAAACTACCTTTTGGGTCTTGCTTGGTTAGTTGAAGGTTCTGGAACCAATCGTCTGCATCACTCTGACCATCGGCATCGGAATCGACAGCTTGTTCAACGAAACAAATATTTTGTTTGGCTTGAGTCCAGCTAATTCGTTCAAACGTATTTGTTTATCCATATTTTTTACAGGAAAGTGCTAGGCGTTAGGAAATATCAAAACTATCGACCGGAATTGTTAGAAAATGTCATCCATGATGTCGAATTTTATGACTAATT
>MU182660.1:301026-320991 GCA_016904865.1 Pissodes strobi | reverse complement strand
TACCTCGTTGCGAAACTAAAATGCAAATAATTAATAAATCGCTAATAAATAAGCCGTTAAGAAAATATTTTGTATACATTACATACTTACAGGTTAAAAAATAAAAATTGAGGTAAACGGACAAAGGGGTTTTGAGACTCAGGCAAAATGTCTGCAGATTCCTCAAAAACAAATTGGGTACCTAGAACAGTCCCACTCAATGCTAAATCCGACTCTTTCAAAACCAATCTGAGTGCCACACAAGGCTATGGCAAATTTGTTGTATAGTTTTAAAATATGTTATTCGAGAAGCAATTTTCTATTAGTATGCAAAGACTGTAGAATATAGAGCATCTAGTGCATCCTTCATAAAGAAGCCTTTCTCATCGATGTACTGACATATGCGTCTTTATTTTGCCAAAGTATTAAAGTGTCATCCTCAAATCTGCCTTAGACACCTTAATAGCAAAGGTAGTATTATTTTCCTTAACAATACTATTTTCATGATATAAGACGATTAATATAAATCTACGAACTGAGGTCTGGAGCATGCCTAACGCGAATGCGAAGTTTAACCATTCCCAGAAACAACTTCCTCATCAATATTCCGGCATTTATACAACGAGAAGCTTTTCATATACATATCAAAGACTGAAGCTGCCACAATTCAGTATCAGACCATGATGTTTAAGAAATGAGATTATAGCGGCATCATTATACTAAATTCATATGTACGCAATAACTTATATTTATCCAAAATGACATAACTGTTCGTCTTAAAAGCATTTTAAGCAATTTTAAGAGACTATATCAAGTAAAGAATTGAGTCTCCGTGCTGAACAACAAGAATCACAACGGCTGACTTCAGTCAACTCGAAAACACATTATTAATAATAGAACTAAGTATGTATATGGCTGGGGTTTACACCTAAGTCTATGCTGATGATCTGGTCATCAATATCGATGATGGGACACCGGTCGTACGAGGAGACTACGTTTGAGCTATAATGGGTCAACCAAGCATTTCTGGGATCGGAGGTAAGTTGACCTAGAAGAAACAAGTAAGCAGCCCGATTAAGAAGGCGAAAAATGCTCTAGTTGCTTGTAAAAGGGCTTTTGAATGCACGTGGCACTTTCATTCGATTAAACAGCTGTAGCCCGCCTCATTATTACCATTACCTACGGGGCTATCATATGGCGGATCGGTACGCAAACGGCCACGCCTAAGGCTCAGTTAGACTCAAAGACTAACTGGTTTGCTACTCCTTTACATATTCCTAGAGCATGAGACCTTGAGGTCTGCATACAGGTTGAAAGGTCTCGGTTACCTAAGGACCAATAATAATAGCCCGAGGAGACACATCAAAATCTGGAAGAGGGCAGCTACTGAATGCGCGGTATTTTTAATGAGAATAGACAAAATACTGCCTACCATCAGACCAAGTAGACTCTTCAGATTTGCATGGTTGGGGGGAATTAATGGAGTTCTCTGATGCACAGACGACTCCAAAACGGACAGTGGTACTGAAGCGAGTGTAAGAAGAAACCATCGAATGGTGTTCTAGGCCGAAATACATGCGATCCTGAAATGCGGGCATGATAATCTATCTATTAAGAGCCTTCAGAAGGTAGAACATCTAGGGACAGCAAAGCTGCTCTGCCGGTACTTGAGGCTAATAGATTTATTCTGCGTCTAGGGACGTCTTCGGGGCCTTGGCTGGACATAATAGAGACAATCTTGCATGTAATCTGGCACACTCGAAAG
Source organism: Pissodes strobi (assembly GCA_016904865.1). NCBI lineage: Eukaryota > Metazoa > Arthropoda > Insecta > Coleoptera > Curculionidae > Pissodes > Pissodes strobi. The sequence goes on along the minus strand of MU182660.1, from coordinate 319,247 downwards.
TCCTGGGAAACAAGGAGGCCGATCGTCTGGCATAACAGGGTGTGTCCAATTTGGAACTTGAGCTTATACGGTACAGTACACCTGCCGCCATTCTAAGAAACGCAATGTGAGACTGCTCTTGAGAGATCCAGCGCCTTTTAGGGTAAGGGCCTTTTTGATTCTGAAGAGGGGAGACTTGAGGATCTTTACAGGGCACTGCCGTTTGAACAGGCATTATTTATACTTGCAGTAAATTATAGGATATTATACACGCAAGTGGTGCTTGGAGGAAGAAGAACCATCCACTCATGTTCTTGCCGACTGTCCAGCGTTAGCTAGGGGTAGCCTACAAACATAGTAAATCGATGAGCTAAGAGGTAAGCGGCAGATAGGGGATGAGATGAGTGGTGCGCTTTACCATAGTGGGGAAGTGAACCTCGTGGTGCACAGCGTAAACCCGGCCGTGAGTCGGTACCAAAATAGTCTCGAAGCAGGATCGATTATTTTTGTTGAGGGAAAGTAGTCCTTTGAAGCTAAAATATCTACATCATGAGTCAATTCGGCATCGGCTGCGATAGTCAATGCATCCCATGAATGAAAACCGTGTGACAGATGGCGAATCGGCACATATCGGTAAGAATGAGATAGATAGTTCACCGAATGTGAAGTTGCAATTGTCTCGTTCTGCTGGGGCTTGCAGAGTTGTTCAGAGCTATAAACGTGTCTGTAAACGGTTTGCTGCATTTATATGTTCAACAGTATTTGTCTATCGTCTGGCAGTTTGGCAGTTTCGCTACGGGTAAAGCTATTGTTGATTTGTTTAGTAGGAGGTTCACTTGGCGCCTTTCCTCTTATCTCATCTCTTAGCTCACCACCTCATTATGGTCGCACCCTAAGAGAGGCGCACTTCGGAAGCTGCGTGCTAAACTCACCTCACAGGATATAAGAAAGTTCCATCCAAAGAATCTGTGTGCCTTCACTATGAGGGCCTAGCAACCGGAGTCAATTAGTAAGTGAGTGGGTGCATAAGGGCCCAAACTGGTGGCCTTTGCGGAAAAGATCTCCCACTCCCGCTTTTGAAATTCAAGTATATATAACCTTAGGTAAAGCATCTAAAGCACTGGCGCGGTGCGGCGGAGAGTCACCGCAATATTTATAAATATTTAAATCCAACTAGAAGTATTTTATTTTTAATTTGAGCAAAAGACGTGTTCATTCGTAAACAAGCTGTCCGAATAAAGAACAGACATAAGAACGAAAGGAGAAAAATACACAAAAATACTACACTTTCTCCAAATAAACACAAAACTGACTTCCCTTTGTCACCTTCCAGCTCATAAACACAATACCCGATTTTCCTGCAAATCTTATATGGACGGAAATATTTACTAGCAAATTTCGATGTAAAGTAGTTAGCACCATCCGACAAAACTAAGTCACCAGCCTTATAACTAACATCTCTTCTACGAAGATTATACTGATCACGAGACCGATTGTGAGCAACCACTAAGCGTTTTTTCATAAATTCCCTAACCTTTTCCAAATTGTCTTTGGTTGCATTTCTTTGCAATCTTTACGTCCGAATTTCTCCTAATGGTATACTCATCGTCATGGGTAACCATTTCCTTACTGAAATTAACAAAATATGTTGTAGAATTTGTAACTTCATGTCTAGCACTACGATATGCATATCCCAATTCTGCCAAACAATCATCCCTCTTCCTATGATCATCCTTCACGTACGCTGACAACATGGTCTTCAAGACTCGATTAATCTTTCGGTCGGATTGCAGTGAGGCGTATAATATGGATTAAAAACTATCTTCACTCCATAAGAGTTACAGAGATTAGTGAATTCACGACTTAGAAATTGCACACCATTATCACAACGCAAACACAAAGAAACACCAATAAGCATAAAAATATTCTCCCTAATAATTTTCATTGCCGAAGTAGCAGTAGCATTCCTTAATGGATAAAATAAACTAAACTTGCCCATATGTATTGATGTCCATGTGACGATTTAGGAAGTGGTCCACAAAGATGAGTACTTATGCTTTTCCAACATTGTGTTTTATTAAGTGATCCTCTTATCAAACCAGCAGGTTTCTTCTGTTCAGGTTTTGTTCATAAGCAGGTCTGACACCTTCACACATACTTAGAGATGTCGCTTTTCATACCAGGCCAGTAGCAAAGTCTCGCAATTTGATGAAAAGTTTTATATATTCCTAAATGACCAGCAGTAGTGTCCTCGTGGCACCTTCGAAGTATTTCAGCACGGTTTTCCTTAGGTACGAAAAACTTCTAAATTTCCGAGCAGTCTCTAAATTCGGGGAAATCTGACTCTACATATTTACAGAATTTACCCAGGTTTACACGCCATCGAGGATATTGGCTAATGCGATCGCACATTTTCTGATACCACACATCCTTGATGTCTGCAGCATCAATGGTATTGGTTTCTACGTCGACAGTTAACGCACTGGAAAGTGCATCTGGCACGACATGATCCTTTCTTTGTCTGTGAATGACTTAATCGTAATCAAACTGCTGCAACCTTAATGCCCAACGACCAAGCCTTCCCTGGGAGTCCTTGAGATTCTCTAGCCAGGTTAAGGAATGACAATCCGTAACAACATGAAATTTGGAAAGTTCCAAATAACATCTCAACTTTTCAACTGCCCATAAAACAGCCAAGCATTCACGATATGTACTAGAATAATTGCGATCTGCCCGAGAAAGTGTGCGAGAAAGGTAACAAATGACGTATTCACGGTCGTTATATTTCTGATTGAGCACAGCTCCTTAGCCATAAGCTGAATCATCAGTCTGGACATAAAATGGATAGCTGAAATTAGGCCAAGCAAGATTAGGTGCGAATATAAGTGCATCTTTAATTTTCTGAAACGAATCCTCACATGCTTTATCCCAAAGAAAAGTTTTGCCTTTTCTAAGAAGGCTTGAAAAAGGAGTATAATAACATCAAAGAATCCATCCACAAATCTACGATACCAAGATATCATTCCTATCACTCTCCTACCTCTTTCATTGTCTTTGGCTGAGGAAGATTTACCATTGGAAAAGTTGAGGGCATGGGGATCTACAGCAATTCCTGACCTGTTAACAACATACCCTCCAAACCTGAGGAATGATTGTCACTCTCCTACCTCTTTCATTGTCTTTTGCTGAGGAAGATATACGATGGCCTCAACTTTTCCAGGATCTACAGCAATTCCTGACCTGTTAACAACATACCATCCAAACTTGAATTCTGGACGACAAAAAAAACATTTTTCATTATTCAATGTCAAATTAGCCTTTTAAGTTGATTCAACACCAATCCCATTACTTCAAAATGTTTTTTAAAAGTAAGAGTAGCTATAAATATATCATCTTAGTTATTGTGAAAAAGACCGCGCACACAGCGCACACCTTATGTTACAGGGGTTAATCCATATGTTATTTCATTATTATTAGTGATGAGGAAATGCAAGACCACGACCGGGTTAGTCTTGGTCTGGGTCTTGCTGCCAGACTCTTGCAAGTCTTGCACTTCCGCGGTAGGCAATTTTTACAAAGAAAATTAAAAACAAAGTTTTTAAAGTTCTTTAAAGTAAATAAAGGTTTAAAGAAAGGGACAGTATTTGTTAATATGAAAATTTTGGTTTTTCAATATTAAGTACCACGGCCTCAAATTTTAGCTAGTTACGAATCACTTGTTTAAGTTTACCGTGTAATATTGAAACATCCTGTGTATTTACAGTTACAAATTGCGGTGTTAACACAAGATCTATTTTATTTAAACGTGCATTTAATTTTTTATTACATGGTTGGCGATAATTGAGTTGAATTGTAAATATTTATTTCTCTTGATAATCTGATGCAGTTATTCTGATATTTTTTTTTAAATATTTTCCTATAATAAAATTTCATAAGTTTGAAGAAATATGTTATTATATCAGTCACTGGATTTTATAAAAATCGATTCTTAGCAGGCCCATTAGCTGGGCTTTGAAATAAACCAAAATTATTATTGCTCAATGAAAAACTGCACATCAGTTTTTAGAGGTGTTATTGGTTTTATGCATTTCTCAGCAAATTTCAAATTCGTTAACAATTTTTATTACTCGGGTGCGGTAAAGTGTACTTTTTTCGCTCATTATAGGATTGGGAACTTGAAAACTATAAGTCCTAGAATAAAGGTTTAATGGAAAAGTTGTATGCTATTTAATTTCTAGTTCAATGCTGCTTTAATAATGATTCCATCTTTTTTCGTTGTCGAGATATTTTCAAAAAATTAGTAAAGATGATGACCAAAATGTATAATTTAGGTGGTGTTAGCAGGATTATTAGGTATTATGAAAACAAATTATTATTTCTTGCCAACGTTTCGAATTATATTAACTCATCATCGGGGCTCTGATAAGAGGAGTAAGCTACTTTTAGAATATTTAGTTCATTTTTACATAAAAAAACAAGCCACAAGCCCAAAAACAAAACCTTTCTTAAGTACTACCTTTGTTTAATAAGATACAAATAAATAAATAAAAAACGACACACAAAACAAAAAACGGGTTAACGAAATGAAATAACAGAAAGGGTTTCTAATGATAAAATATGTTAAAAGAAGAACAAAAAATTATGAAACGTACACTTAACAGTCATATCTTATAACAGGATTAAAATAGATAATATTGCGGATTACAATAAACATTACAAAGAACAATTAAAAAATAACGACCAAATTTCACAGCGTAATATAAGGACGACTGTTGAACTCTACTATATTTTATCGAAAAAATTTAGTAGGTACAAACAAAAATTTAAAAATTACATAAAATCAGCAGTTTAAAAAATAAACGTTTTTTTTTTGAAAATATATCGAAAATGAAAGAAGATATATAAATTTCATTATTATGAATTATAAATTCATTAAGATTATTTCAGTATCATAGCAGAATTGAACTTGCAATTAAATATCTTACAACGTTTTCCGTTTAATCAATTTTTTTATCTCTTATGGTTTCCAAGATCCCAAATACATTCATATCCTTTTCAGACAAACTTTATGTGAAGAACCTAGAATGATGCTTCAATTTATCACATTATAACATTAGAATATGCATATTATTATAGCCTCCAAAGGGCTTACTGGCCAAAATCACATCCAAAAATCGGTCACTATCTCTCGGTCTATGTATATGCAAGAACGCTTGGGGAAATGTATTGACAGTTGTGTAATTTGTTTAATAAAATCCAAATTAGATTTATGTAATTATGAGTATAATGTTCTTTAAAATTTTGAATGCTCTTTTTATTTGAATACATTGTTATTCATTTACATACAATACGGCGTGGCAAATAGTGAGTACTATCTAACTTTCCGTGCATGTATCTCACAAACAAAATTATTTTTGACAAACGTTTATAGAAAGTTTTCTCTCCATATTTCGACCCAACAATTTTGATTCCAGAATTAAGGGCAATATGTCAACAAACAAAAATTGCGAAAAAAAAACGCAAGACCGCAAGAGTTTTGCATGCTAGGCCTTGGTCTTGCGTAAGTCTTGCAATACTAGGTCTTGGTCTTGCATAAGTCTTGAACTGCTCGGTCTTAGTCTTGGTCTTGCAGACTTGGAGGTGGTCCTGGTCTTGGTCTTGCTTTTTCTGCAAGACCAAGACCGCAAGACCAAGACCAGTCTCGCTCATCACTAATATTATTCTAGATCACTATATTTAATTAAGCTATAAAACTTAAACAAAATGTGTGTTGTTTTTATCTTTTAAAGGGTTAATATTCATTATGCATGGGGGGGACCATGGATAATGAATATTACCCCGTGGCTACGTCACCGCTCAAGTATATAAAATTACAATTTCGTCGCATTTGTTACGACAAGCCGTTATCAAGTCTTCAGCAACTTTGCTGAACCGCTTGAGTAGTTTAGTATATAAACGTTGTCTTTCTTAGTATCCAAAATGTAGTCCCGAATTCGTCTTGGATCGTGTCACAGGATATTCTGTGTAAATTCATGATTCTCCCGACAAAATCTGGATGGTGGCAAGCGTGGAAAACATAATCAAATAGTGGAAAAGTACTGTGAGATTCTGATAATCCAGGTGCATATTTAGTGTAGCAGTTGATGGACATATCTCAGACACATTCACCATTAACGCGGGCGTGCCTCAAGGCGCAATACTTTCACCAACTCTGCTCCTCATCTATATTAATGACCTGCTGATCGAAATGAATAATCCTGTTTACAATTTTGCAGATAACAGTACCCTTGTCTCCCAATTTAGATCAGAAAAACCTTTACCAGCGACTGATACTTATCAAGATCTGGAGTAAGTTCAAACTTGGGGCAACAGAAATTTGGTCCAGTTCAATGCAGCAAAGATTCAAGCGCCACGTTTACCAAGAAGGCCAATACGGCGAGCATTGACACCATTATGGCAGGATCGACCATTCCTTCATCCTCTTCAGTCGGACTGCTGGGTGTCTAGGTCAACAGCAACATGTCCTGGCATGACCACGTTGCTAACATCGCAAAATCAGCTTCCCAGAGGCTTGGTGCGCTGTTTCGCAACAAAAAAAACTGTATACACCGCAGCAGTTGCTCTTGCTCTACAAAGCGCAAATAAGACCGTGCTTAGAATATTGCCGCGCCAAAGCACACCCTAAAGCTGCTGGATTTCATTCGGAAGAGAGCTGTGCGTCTTGTTGGCGACCCGGATTTGGCCCGGAATCTGGATAGTCTGGAACACCGCAGACATGTGGCCGAGATGTCCCTGTTTTACAGATACTTTCACGGATTTAGCCCGCTTCATCCCGCCCCTGGCAACGCCTGTCAGACAGTCACGACATACAGCGGGAGCGCACCAGTTCGTCCTACAAATGGAAACAGCTAGAACATCGCTTTACAAGAACTCCTTTGTCTGGCGCACTGCATCACTGTGGAACTCACTCCCAGGGCATCTGTTTCCCCCTAATTGCAACCTACAACTATTCAAGAACTGTGTCAATCAACATCTTCGCACACACACCCCTAGTCGAGCGCCATAGGAAGACTCCGGCAATTTCTTTATTGCAATCCTAAGTCGTAATTAATGTTTATTTTTTAATGACCCTGAACTAATTAACTCAGATTAATCACTGCTAAACTAATCAGTGTTTTGAATAGCATACGAGTGATTAAAGTGACTAATCGAAGTTCAAGATAATGTCCTTAATCATACATAATAAATCTCCTCAATTCAATTTAGGGCTAATATCACTATACTTACCTAAAAGATAAAAAATTTAGAAAATTAATATAAAGAAAAAATATAAATTAACAACGGTATATACCAAACAAATATTTTACAGTAACAACTATAAAGAATTATTACTATAAACAATATGCTATGAAAGAAATTGCACATCTTACAAGATAGCACAAACTGACCGCTATATTATCACACTATCACAGTTCAAATTACTTAGTGCCAAAATGTAAATATATTAAAAACGTGAGATAATAGGATATATGATTAAAATTGCGAATCTGAATCTCCGAATCATGCATAGAATACCGGCTCTAACTAAAGATGCTTTTAAAACTTTATAAATGTGTATTTTCAAATGGCCATGCGAAATAAGTATTATAAAACATCGCAATCTCTATCTTTAGCTCATTGCTTTACGACTTTTAAAATTATACAGAAAGCTTTTATTTTAAGCCGAAACATATAACAGTATAATTCTTGACCAAATGACAACATAAATCGGTTTTATCTGCTCAATTTAAGCGACGTACGCTCTAGAAAATAAACTCCTAAAAAGCTAGATTTTAGCGGAAAATGGGTTAAAAATATCATAACCCATCGTTGTTTATTTCTGCTTGACTTCATAAGCTCCAATTAGCGTTTAGTACAATTTTTACTCAGTTTGAAAAAGTAGGACAGACATAAATTCAGTTTGCTTCAGTAAAATATCATTAGAATTATCAGAAATGTGAAATGTGATACATTTTTATGTATAATTTTATACAGTAGTTTCATAGCGCTTTCTATGACATGAATATCTCATAAATGTATCGTTATAGTAGAATCAAAATAAACTGATGTTTATTTGGAAACGCAAAGTCTAACTTGTAAGGTACAGGGTGATTCAGATGACTCTTTAAATGGGGATATCTCTATTATTTTTGAAATTAGAAAAAAATAGTCGGAACAGAAGATACTTGATTTCATCTGCTTTGATTTAATGCATACATGGTGTTTCAAAAAAGGCACATGCCAACTTTGTTTTTTTAGGTGTAGTATACCAAATTTTAAAATGCTTTTGAATTCTATTCAATTCTGCATATTTGTTGTACAATATATTGCCACGAATTGGTTTTTTATCCGTGACGCCACGCCTTGATTGGCATGCAAGTAGCTCAAGTCCGGAATCGCTCTACGTCAGGTGAGAAGAGATGATAAAGAAAGCACTTGGGATAAACAATAACAACGTATATTGGTCAAACTTAACGAAAAAAGATTAACAATGTTTATCGGTGAGAAATGTTGATATGATTATATTATGCCCAAGTATTAAGGTGAGCATACTTTCTCGATTATGGTATATTTATGAATTGTTTATAAGTCTTTGGTCAATGTTTTATTTAGTTTGGGTTAGTATCACTTTAGAATTTTACTTAGAGTTTACACACGTTGCCTACTCGCATTGTTTATAATTAATGTTTATATAATAATTTCCAAATTCAAGTTCAAACTTAGAACAAGGTGATATTTAATTAGTAGTTTATGCATTTTAGTAGTTCACACGTTTCCCCGCCCTCTAAACGTTGGTTCCCAACATTAACACGCCCTCTAGTGCTTTAAAAGAAAAAACCTCAATTCGAGAAAATCTGTTGCATATTACAGGATCACATTATAGCTATACAATAGAAAATATCATCAGATCCTTTGCCATTTCCCTCCTAGCTTCCACTGCAGTCTATTTTTTAGCATTTTTGACTTCCCCTTAAATTATTTGAGGGTTTACCAATGAGAGTCTGCTGGAGAAACTAGTATAACCTCCACTGATGCTTGGTGTATACATGTAACAAAAATAAAATTATTTTTATAAATTGTCTTAATACTATTACACCTCTAATTCTAGATTTTCACAATGGAAAGAACAAACAGTTTGTAGAACTCTGTAATATTCACAAGACGGTTCTGTCTTCTAGTATTTTACCTATCAATATTGAAGTTTTACTTATTCTATTTCTACGAATATATTTAGCAATTTTTCTTAATACCGTTGATTGGCTAATAGATGCCTATTACTAAATCAACGTTTAGACACGATTTATCGACTTTTATAAAATACTGATATTTGTATCACAATGACATATTGTTTGCTTTGAATAATTGCTATAGATTCAGTCTACATGTGATGCGTTCACCCCATGAAAGTTGATCTTTAAATTATCACCTTTTCATCATAATTTTAAAAATTGTCTTAGTAATATTTACAATTCTAATTCTAGATTTACGAAAAAAAATAGTTTATAGAACGTATTTCTTGCTAGAATATACACTAGTTAATCTATAATATTCAAAATACGGTCCTGTCTTCATATTATCTAAATTGACGCCACGCCTTGATTGGCGTGCAGGAGAGTAGCTCAGATCCGGAATCGCTGTACGTCAGGTGAGAAGAGATGATAAAGAATGCATTTCGGATAAACAATAACAACGTATATTGGTCAAACTTAACGAGAAAAGATTAACAATTGTTACCGGTCAGAAATGTTGATAAGATTATATTATACCCAAGTACTAAGGTACGCATGCTTTCTCGATTGAGGTATATTTATAATTGTTTATAAGTCTTTGATCACTGTTTTATAAATATAGTTTTCTTAAGAGTGTGTGGTGTGTTTCATTTATAGTTAGTTTGGGTTAGTATCACTTTAGATTTCCAATTAGAGTTTGCACTTAAAATTTGCCCTTGAACTTCATTGATTTTTACTTTGAAAATTATCTTTTTATAATTCTCCTGTAGATTCGACTTGTAATACTGAGGGAAGACGACCCCTGAGTCCGCGAACAACGTGCTGGAGCAAGACGACTAGGGTAAGGGGATTGAGTTCGCGGGCAATATGCTCGAACAAGACGACTCAGGTTTTAGGTGAGACACAAAGTCTAATGAACTGAAGGTTTGCTAGCGCATTTATATCATAAAATCTGCTGAGCGCTGCACGTTTAAGGTTGATAATTGCTCGCGTTGCCTGCTCGCGTTGTTTATAGTTTGCCTTTAATGTTTATATACCTAATAATTTCCAAGTTCAAGTTCAAACCTAGGACAGGGTGATATTTATTTAGTAGTTTATGCATTTTAGTAGTTCACAATATTACGTATCAAAACTTACCGGTTTGTTATAAAAACAAGTCCTTCACTGCTAGAATATAATGGGTAGGTGCTCCGTCTTATTGCCAAATTATATTTTTTCAAGCTGAAATGGTATATATGCGACCGCTCATTTTGTAGTAGTTCTTCTACAAATTTGCTGACATACACCATAACTTTAGGATCTAACGAATTGCTGTCAACTGGTCCGTAGCTCAGTGGTTTGATACTACGTCTGCGATACGGCAGCTCAGATTCGATTCCAGTGGCAAGACATATTTTTTTTATTTTTAATATTATGTGTAAAACGTTTTTTTCTTCATTTTGGGTTAGTTTCTGTTGGTTGTGCTCGTAGCGAACGAAGCGAGTGGAGGGCCATGCGTGAAGTGTAATATTAGACATTTTTGTCAACAACGTGATGCGCACGCAACTCTGAAGCTCTGTGATGGGGTACGGGCAACGATAAGCAATTTTCACGGCACAATTAGATGTCCTTCGTAGAAATGTAGCAAAAAATTGTTTCTGATATTTGGGTCACCGAGTGCTTTTGGAAATAAACTATTTTTATTCGAACATATAATAAAATATCTGATAGGCGCGGTAATGTTAACCTGTACGGAATTTCCCTATTCGTAGGGAATAATTCGAAAAATAATGTCTTGTAGGAATAAGGGGAAAGAAATTTATATATTCTGTGTTTGTAGGGAAATTTTTGGTAAAATGAAATAATTCGTAACGGCCCCTAAATAATTCATTTTATTATTGGTATCAAACATAAATAATCGTCCCTTTTTTTCTCTATTATTATTGAGTTGGCTCATTTGCGACTAATTGTGTGGTGAATCCCGCCAGGCGACAAATTATTAATGAGAACTTGGAACAACAACAACTTAGCCTACCTTTTCCATTCTGCATCAATATCTTATCTATGTCCTCCATCGCCAATTCTCCAGATCCGAAATTTTAATATTTCAAAATAAAAACTTGTTATTTCGATCAAATTCTTTAGGTCTTTTATATTTGGTATTTGGTAACAACGTAGAATTGGAGAAATATAGAGATTTGCAGCTGCAAAATCCGATAATCTGAAATCCTTCATAAATGTTTAAGTTATTGTATTTTTATATATCTATCTATGGTACAGTGCAAACCTTATTTTTAACTTTCCGGCCAAGTCCTCCCGCCTGACGAGTCCTGGTCTTGCGCGGACATCATAAACACATTTGTGATAAATAGATGTCTTTATGATCCAGGGAATTGCTTTCAGAGGGTCTCGTAGTGCAGTGGTTGCTTCTGATACGACGGCCTGGGTTCGATTCCAGTGGCAAGACATGTTTTTTTTAAGGTTATGTTTGCAAAAAGTTTTTTATTCAATTTAGGCGTGCCTTGGCTTAGTTTGGTTTGGTTGCGCCCCGGAGCGAGCGGAGGGCATTGCATGAGGTGAAAAAAATACAAATGTAGCATTGTAATGCCCAAGACTCGTCAGGCGGGAGATCTCGTCGAATAGTTACAAAAAAAAACTGCATGGTGCAGTGCCTTCATATTCAATCTATGGTAACATTGGTCACACTGCGTAGGGAAATTTTCATGAAGAGGCGAGGGATTTTTTTTCAAAAGGTTAACATCACTGTAGCCGATTTTAGGATAATTTTTACACATATCTACACAATCTAAGTGTTTTTTCTCTGTTCTTACCGCCGTTAATGTTAAATTTCTAAGATGTTTGTAATAATTTAGTTTGGTTCTTTTGTACTTTTGCAAAGCACTATCCCTTTGTTTCATAAACACTTTGAAATTGGCAGGGCTTATGATTTAGTTATTCTGGATTCCCGCATTGGAGCATGTCTATTAAAAAGTGCAACAAAAATTATTTTATTTTACAAATTAATTTTATTGTCAATTATGTCATCACAGGGTGGCTGTGCATGGAATTTGGGAAACTAACCACATACCACATCAAAAACGAATTATTTCTGTCAAAACGGGCGCCTTCGCCCTAGTGGCTAGTTCGCGCCGGTCTAAAATCGTTCCCGACACGACTGTGATGTATTCGAGGAAACATATGCAAGCTAAGCGTAAAAATATTAGCGGCTAGGTCGCGCCGGTCTAGAATCGTTCCCGATGACGAAATACTGCGTGCGACGCCTCCCTCTCTCTCTCTCTTACGACTCCAGCGCCATCTAGTGTATGTGGCGATGACTCGAGCGATTGTATTCGCGCTATGTCTTCGTGATGTAATCAATTTGCGGTATAAGCCTTGGTGGTATAGAGGTTTAGATCGTTGGTTCTCAATGTTGTGTCTATCGACGGCTCGGGTTCGCACCCCGTTGCTATTTTTTTATTTTTTTTTTACGGTTAAGTTTCTAAACAGTTTTTTGGGTAGCAAATAGTTTTTTCTTGATTTTGGGTATGTCTTGGGCTACGTTTGGGTTAGCACCTGGTTAGTTTCCTTTTCTTGAGCCCCCGTAGCGAGCGGTAGCGAGCGGAGGGCCGTACGAAAAGTGAAATATTACTTATTGTAACACGTGCCCGTACTTTGTATGCACTTATTACGAAATATACAGCAGCTTGCATGTGTTTCCTCGAATGCATCACACAATCGTGTCGGGAACGATTCTAGACCGGCGCGACCTAGCGACTCGTCGTAAAAAGTGCATCCAAAGTACGGACACGTATTACAATAAGTAATATTTCACCTTTCGCATGGCTCAAGAAAAGGAAACTAACCAGGGGCTAACCCAAACGTAACCCAAGACATACCTGAAATCAAGAAAAAAACTATTTGCTAACCAAAACTAACCCAAGACATACCCAAAATCAAGAAAAAAAACTGTTTAGAAACTTAACCGTAAAAAAAATTAAAAAAAAGCAACGGGGTTTGAACCCGAGCCGCCGGCCGCCGCCGATAGCCACAGAATTGAGACCCAACCATCTAAACCTCTGGACCACGACGGCTTATGCTGTAAATTGATTACATCATGAAGACATAGCGCGAACGCGAATACAATCGCTCGAGTCAACGCCACATACACTAGATGGCGTTGGAGTCGTAAGAGAGAGAGGGAGGTGCATTTTAAGATCCTTTACAGGCGTAGCCGACTATATCAAAATCGGCCTCTCCTATTGGTCGATCCGCATGGCCGTTCGCTCGCTACGGGGGCTCAAGAAAAGGAAACTAACCAGGTGCTAACCCAATACATACCCAAAATCAAGAAAAAAAGCTGTTTAGAAACATAATCTTTAAAAAAAAATAAAAAGAAGCAACGGGGTTCGAACCCGTATTTTCTAGGTGAGACCCAATGATCTAAACCCCTACACTACAAGAGCTCTTGCGAGGAGTTGATTGCATCACGAAGACATATCGTAATACGAGATGAATCGACCAATAGGAGAGGTCGATTTTGATATAGTCGGCTACGCCTGTAAGGGATCTTTAAAAGCGAGGGAGGCATCGCACGCAGTATTTCGTCATCGGAAACGATTTTAGACCGGCGCGACCTAGCCGCTAATCGCCTTCGCCATATAAACATCACAATATAGTTATTTTTGTTACAAATACCTAAAATAAAGTTTTTCAGGACGAATCATTGCTGTTTCCGGACGAGGCGTTAGCCGAGTCCGGAATAGCAGATGAGTCCTGAAAAACTTCATTTAGGTTAGGTACGTGTCACAAACACTATTTTTTGTTATACGCTTTTTACAATTCTTCAGAACGCTTAAATTTGCAAATTAACCATAAGTTTTGAAATCATAATGATCGAAAAAGTAAGCCTAGAAATTGATATCGTAGCAACTATTTGACAATTTTGTCATGTCATTCGAAATTTGACATTTAGACATATTCAGAAATTTTGGAATAGTCCGTAAAAGTTGCCATGACGACTTTTAGGTACTAGGCCTAAAAAGAAGCATTTTACGGACTCAAATGAGATAAATGGGTTCGCAAGGCGGCTTAGACCACGGTCGTAGGTGGCCTTGCTTAGACCGGTGTCGGTGAATATAATCATTTTATAATTTTATTATAAAATGATATAATGTAACATAAAGCTGTCAGTGGACACTGTCAACAATAGTATATTATTTTATATGGAGGAAAAGTAATACTTTTCATGGCGCGCTCGTGTTTAACAGCCGAACAGAGTGAGGCTGGTAATAGAGAGCAAGCCATGAAAAGTAACTTTTCCTCCAAATAAAATATGCTGTTTTTTCTTCAAATGTCGACAAATTAATGCAAAAAGTCTCTTTTTAATAGTAATAATAATGATTATTAAAGATAAGTGGGTTCGCAAGGCGGCTTAGACCGGTGCGGTGTCGGTGAATAGCCTCAGGTTGTTGCTATAATAATGTAACATAAAGCTGTCAGTGGACACTGTCAACAATAATTATATTTTTAAAACTGCGTCTTCGATTGCGTTTTAATTCCGTATTGATAAGCAGTTTGAGTAAGTTCGATTAAATAATAACCAATTTGTTCCTAAATTAGTGATTTTTAGAAATGCAGTCACACATTGAGTGATAAATGCAAATTTTAGTTTAATAAGTCTTGAGTTGTTGACGCTTATTTTGATGTTTGTTTGTATTGTATCTATGTTGCTATGATAACACTTTTACCTCCGCCGGCGGAAAAGTGAAAAGTAAAGCTCCGGCGGAGGAAAAACGAAACTTCACTGCCGCCTACACAGTCGAGTAATGACGGATTTACTGACGTTTGAAGAAAATAATTATTTTTTTAAGATTGCGTTTTAATTCCGTATTGATAAGCTGTTATTGAGTAAGTTCGATTAAATAATAACCAATTTGTTCCTAAATTAGTGATTTTTAGAAATGCAGTCACATATTGAGTGATAAATACAAATTGTAGTTTAATAAATCTTAAGTTGTTGACCCTTATTTTGTTGTCTGTTTGTATTATATCTATGTTGCTATGACAACACTTTTACCTCCGCCGGCGGAAAAGTGAAAAGTAAAGCTCCGGCGGAGGAAAAACGAAACTTCACGGCCGCCTACACAGTCGAGTAATGACGGATTTACTGCCGTTTGAAGAAAATAGTATATTATTTTATATGGAGGAAAAGTGATACTTTTCATGGCGCGCTCGTGTTTACCAGCCGAACGGAGTGAGGCTGGTAATAGAGAGCAAGCCATGAAAAGTAACTTTTCCTCCAAATAAAATATGCTGTTTTTTCTTCAAATGTCGACAAATTAATGCAAAACATCTCTTTGTAATAGTAATAATATCTAATTATTATTAAAGATAAATGGGTTCGCAAGGCGGCTTAGACCACGGTCGTAGGTGGCCTTGCTTAGACCGGTGTCGATGAATTTAACATAAAGCTGTCAGTGGACACTGTCAACATTAATTATTTTTTTAAGATGGCGTCTCCGATTGCGTTTTAATTCCGTATTGATAAGCAGTTATTGAGTAAGTTCGATTAAATAATCACCAATTTGTTCCTAAATTAGTGATTTTTAGAAATGCAGTCACAAATTGAGTGATAAATACAACTTGTAGTTTAATAAATCTTGAGTTGTTGACGCTTATTTTGTTGTCTGTTTGTATTGTATCTATGTTGCTATGACAACACTTTTACCTCCGCCGGCGGAAAAGTGAAAAGTAAAGCTCCGGCGGAGGAAAAACGAAACTTCACGGCCGCCTACACAGTCGAGTAATGACGGATTTACTGACGTTTGAAGAAAAAATTAATTTATGATCAGTAACATTATCCGCAGATATTACACCGGACATTACCGAACGCGTTAATTTTTCAAGATCTCACACTTTGCGGTCATAATACACACAAAATTTGATTTGCGGCGTTATAGATTGACATAACATAAGCATAGCATAGACATAGCATGGCATAAGCACATTACCAGAAATGGTCGATTTATAAAATGGGCTTGTGCTATGTTGCGCCTGAGCCGTAAATCGAAAATACTAACCTTACAAATTTCATAATTTTGTTTAAAATGTTTTAAAGAAGTATATTATAGAGTCTTATGCATATTAATTTATAAATCCTTACCATTCTCAAAAAGAACAAGCATTCATAAAGCCAAAACGCCAAACTTTATTGAACATCGCATATGTCATTCTCTCAAAAGGTAAATATTATTAAAATTCTGTGTTTTCATTGGTCGAACATAAGCACATAGCATAAAAAGTTGAATATTGGTCAACTTCTTATGTCAAGCTTATGTTGTGTTTTATGTTATGTCGATCTATAAATTGCCTAACTTAAATATGAATGTTTAACTTCTTATGCTTATGCTATGCTTATGTTATGTCAATCTATAAATCCAGCTTAATACATCATATCAAATTAAAATGCTTTTTTCTTATAATAATTAATAATGACAGGCACACTTCATTTTAAATTTCAACTTTATGTAAGCAGTAGTAAGCACGCAATCGATAAAATCTTATTTGCTAGTGACCAATCACTCCAATCAGCATCAAGGAACCCACGCGACGCAGGAAGGAAAACGTTCTTATGGATAGTAAGTTTGAAGGTCGATCTATAAACCGTTCGTTGGTTAAAGCTAAAAATATTGTCAAAAAAGAGCCCGTTCGAAAACATACGTCGCGTTGTGCTGGTAACGCACAAACCGTTGAGGTCGTTCGAAATTGTACCAAGGTCTCAGATTATTACAGTAGGGGATAGACAACACTTTGGATTCCTTCCAATTAGACGTCAGCGATAATGGCGCTCGAACAAGGCCATCTATGCTCGAAGCGAATGATGGAATGCAAGGTGGCATTTAACCGCTCCGGGCTGCTTTCTATCACCTGAAAGACATTTTAATGGATTATTTGGTGACTGACAAGGTAAATAATATGACAAATAAAAAGAAAACCTTTCCCTTATCAACGATAACGTTCTCAATTTACTTCGTCGGGGACAGAGCAATTTTTAGAGATTTACTACGCTTTTAATAAGCTTAGATAATTGTGATATTGTTCTGTTTGACTATTTCTCAACATGCTAGGATATAATTTGGGCAATAAGAAAGTCATGGTTTAGAACTTCGTGTCAGATTTTAACTAACTTTTTCACTATAACAGCATTAGTTGCAAAATATACCAATTTAATAAAAGTAATAAACGTAAAAGGTAATTAGCGTAAGTCAAAAATAATTAGCCAATTCGGGGTCCCTCTTTCATTTATCAGCCTACATTGTTTATGTACCTATACAATTTGGTATCTTAGAAAAAAGGGTAAGTCGGTATGCTCAATACTTATGATAGGTAAGTGGATGACTAACATCCAATATTAAAGCTTAGTTCTCATAACAGCAAATAGCTGATATATTTTCTGTAGAATTTAAACTAGCTTTAGCAGGAAAATTTCGCGGAATAACTTAACTCTCTGTAATGGAAGAAAAGTAAAATAAGTTTCACACTTTGTAGCGAATTTCGTGTTTCGAATGACTGGCTGCTTTTTAACATGTGCTTTTGTGAGGTTAGAGATTAACTAGGTACTTTAAAGCCAAAGCTACTTTCTACCCTTTTGGTATGTTTTTGAGGTGAAACTTCTTAAGGCGCGCTTACCTGGAGAGTGAACTGGTGAACACATTACAAAATGTTACGGCGATTGCGCAACATTACAAGATGTGTGATACGGTGAGGCGATTGAAAGTAGAGAGGAAGATGTAGCGTTGGTAAAGGCAGAAGGAGAGAGTTACACGGCGAGGCAATTTTTTTTTCCGGCCCCTACATAATTCAAACCAAACATGAGATATCCATCTTTTATCTTCGTCTCCTCCACATCATCCGTGACCTACTAGTTTATCATTATCTGGCAAGCATCGATCGTTGAACGGACCGGGGTTTAGTGTAGATTATGCTTAGATATTT
>MU182660.1:255407-281026 GCA_016904865.1 Pissodes strobi | reverse complement strand
GAGAAGGAACGAGGACGTGAAAAGAAAAAGGAATCAAGATCACCAAAGAGAGATAATAGATCTGTTAAAGATCTTAAAAGGCGGGAATCGCCTGATTCTAATCATTCCAGAGATCGGAAGAACTCTCCTAGCCGTTCTAAATCAAATAGTGCTCCAAAGAGAGAGAGGTCTCCAGACAGGCGAGATAAGAGGGATGAAAGAGCAAGGTAAGACTTAAAACAATATTGTGGGTTAATTTTTGGGTTGCATATTAAAAGTAAAAAAAAATCAAAAATGAACTTTCAGTCTATGCCTAAGTGGTTAAATTGTAATAATTTTATATGTTTTCTGCTGTTACTCTATGGTCCCCCTTAGTTATAATATCCGAAAAGCTTTAAATTAGTCAAAAATAGTATAAACATTTTGAAAGCACGTACAAAATAGGTTATTGTATAGATCAAAATTTTAATGTCTGGTAATATTACTGTATCTAAAGTTTAACAATTTCTTTCGGCATTTTTGATTCTAAAATGTGTGTCTTTTTCCTCTCGTTTCTTATTATTTACCTGACATTTTAGTTTTAATTTTGTACTTACGTTTTATATTTTTGCACTATTCTAGTTCATATTTACATTTTTAGAGTGTTGTTAGTTTGATTTACTTTCTTTTTTACTAAACTTATTTATGTAGCCTTTGCGCATTTATCTAGTCCAAATTGCATCTGATGTCTCTGCTAAATTCATGTACTTTATCTAGTTGTTGGGTTAGTTCGTCTTCACTTTTAGCTATCAGCTTCAGATCATTAACGAACAGGAGATGGTTTATCTTTTGCTTCTCGCTTCTGCAAGTGTATCCTGTGCCTGTTGTCTTAAGGGTGGTTCTCAGGGGGAACAGGGACATACAAATCAGCAGCGGTGATAGCGAATCTCTTTGGTAAATAACGTTTTTGATGTTAATTTCTTTGATTATGAGGATTTTCGGTTATGAAGGCTAGTTGTTGGGGATGCTCGGTATATGTTCATGGTTTCCACTAGCCAGCTGTGAGGTATACTGTCAAAAGCTTTTTTATAGTCAATCCAGGCTATTGATAGGATTTTGCGGTTGTTCTTGCAGTCTTTTTGCATCATGTTGCTGGTTAAGAGGTGGTCTTTGCACCCGTAAGAGTTCTTGACGCAGCTTTTTTGTTCATCAGGGAAGAGGTTGTTTTCTACTAGATGTGAGTAGAGTCTTTCGGATATTATCTTTGTTAGGATTTTGTACACATTGTTCAAGCAGGTTATGGGGCGACATGATTTGGCTCTTTCAGTGTCCTCGGATTTGGGAATCAGGTGGGTCTTGCCTTTTGTAAGCCAAACAGGCGTCCTGTATTGCTTCTAGTTTCTTCCACCAGAAGTTTGGTATTCCGTCTATTCCCGCTGCTTTCCAGGTTGCTGTTCCATCAGTTGCTAGCTTGAGCTCGGCTAGACTGATGTCGGGCGATTCCATGCGTTTTATTTTGGAGGTTTTTTCGTATTCTCTCTGAATCCAGGTCGCAGTACTGTTGTGTCTGATGTCTCTTTCCCATATGCTTCTCCAGTACTGTTGTATCTTTGTCTCGTTGGGCATCCCTCTGATTACGTTTTTCTTCCCTAATATCTCGTTGTAGAGTCTATGTGGCTTTTCCTTGTACTGTTTATTCTGGTAGTCTGGTTGCTTCTCTCGGTGGATCGTTTTATTCTGTAGGCTTTCGCTGCTATTTGTTCTATTGAATCTCGGCTTTCACTTCTTTCAGGATGTTTTCTAAGCCTGGCGCGTTGATTTTGTTCTGTTGCTGGATGTACCTTCTCTGCGTGGGCATGGTGTTTTGAGTGAGGGTTCCGGGTTTTCCAGAGTCTGAATGCTTCGTTGATGTTGGCTGTTCCAGTTCTTTCTACTGTGAGGAGGTGGCACCACATTATTTCTTTGTACTCCTCAGCTGTGCATTTGGTCCTTTCTGGTTTCCTGGTTTGGCTTGATTGTTGACTTTGATCTTTGGTTGGCTTCTGGGTGCCTTGTTCGGTGTTTTTTTTGTCTCTTATTTGATCGTTCGCTTCTTGATGTTTGGGGTCGACTGGTGGTGGTTTCTTTCTTTCTGTTTCCTTGGGCGTATCGGCTGGTTGTGGGAGTTCAAAGTGTTCGTTCTCCAGGTTTCCTGTCAGAAGGACGTTGAGCTCCTTTGGTCTTGCTATTTTGCTTATGACAGTTGGTGGTTGGTCTGGCGTGAACTTGTTGGTAGTTGTTCGTTGTGTTGATGTGTAGACGTTGATGTTTAACTTGTGAATTTCCGATAGTGCCAATATCTTTACGTTGGTACCATATGTACCGTCCTGTCTCATGGTATAGCAGTAGGTTCTATCACTCTGCATTTATGGATCAGTTGCCACTAAATATGTTTTCACCGCATTCCAGTTTTGCCGGACGTAGCTGACCGCCTGATATCTAACTTTCATATGTTGTTCCTGTGTTCCGTGGATGAATAAGCTGACGGCTCGGAACAAGCAGTTTCCATCCTCCTGGATCTGTTTCACTTTAAATGTTCTGGGTTCATTTATTAGCGCGGGTATTGGGTTGTTTTGCCGAGTGTTGTTTTGAGTTTGATCACGACCTGGGACGCCTCAGGCCCCCTGCCGGACGCGACATCAGGCGTGGTCGCTCTGATCCCGTTTACGTCGTTATTGTTGTGCGAGGCTTGTCGTTTATTCTCCATTTTCATGGGTTTGCTGATTTTTGTTCACCCCAGGTATTTTGTTTCCCTGGTGCCCTTCGGTCTGACGCCCGTGCCCCTCGCCTCTGACGAGCATCCCCATCGCCAGGGGCGGCCACGGGTTATCATTATTTTTATTATTAATATTATTATTATTATCATTATCATTATTGTTATTATTATATATTATTATTGATTCCGTTATTTTATTGTATTTGGAGTCCGACTCACTGAGGTGATATTGCTGTTGTAAATACGTTTGTTTTTATAGATCAAGAGGTAAAGACAGAATCATAGACAAGTCTCGCAAAGATAAGCGTGATTCAAGAGATAGAGAAAGAGATCGAGATCGCGAAAGAGAGAGGCGACTTCGAGAAGAAAGAGAAGCAGCTCGAGAAAAAGAGAGGGAAGAGGCTTTGGCTAGGTGTCAGGAAAGGCAACGCGAACGAGAAAGACTAAAAGAATTGGAGAAAAAGGAGAACGAAAGAAGAGGCAGAGATAGGGTACGAAGAGATGATAGAGGACTGGATAAACCGTCAGGTACCAATATTTGTTTTATGATTATTATTATTTATTCACTTGTAATACCATAAATACTCTCAACAGAAAAGGAGATAAAAGAAACATTAAAAGTTCTACCTACATACACAAAGAGTGATATAAAATTTCCAAAATGTATTTTTCCTGCCGAATATTCCGGAAGTATTCTGAATTCCTTGAAATTTATGGAAATATTTATTTATTTATTTATAACGTTCTTTATTGACATAAATATCAAAGGGCCATTGACCGAAGTCCTTCAGCCTTTTATATACAATTTTATATATTATTTACAATTGAATAAAAAAAATAAAAGTGAAAAATAATTAATAAACATATTATAAAACTATTTACAGCAGATATTTTGAGTTTTGGTTGTGTAATATGTGATGATTTACTGTTGCAGATGTATGATGGATTGATATAATGATGTTTCTGGATAGACTGTTCTTCTGTTTGGAGGTATTTCTTTGTTGCATAGTGCGTGCAGAACCTGTAGGTATTAGAGTCTTGGCTGGCAAATTTGGTACTCAAGTCTCTTAAGTCTGGTTGTTATTGGTTCTACTTTTGTCAACTCTTAGAGTAATTGGTTAGATGGATTATATAACGGATTTTGTGGGTGACGCATCTTGGTAATGGTATGTAGAGTTGTTGTTTCAGCTACTTTTAGATGTTTAATTGCTGGTGGTCGACAGTTTAAGTAGGCAGTATTCTAGAATGGGTCGGCATATTGAAAGACATCGAAAGTGTTTTTCTCTTGTTACGCATTTGGTGTTGATTGTTCTTGTGTGGTAGTTAAAATTAAGTTTTTGATCGATATTGATTCCCAAATATTTGGCTGATGGCTGAGGTTTTATGGCATGGTTATTGATAGTAATGGTTGGAGCATTTGGTTTAATGTGGTGGTTGAAAATTAAGAACTGAGATTTTATGGGGTTAGGTTTCAATCGCCATTGGTTAAACCAGGTCATAGTTTTATTCATTAGAAGCTGCAGGGAATTTAACGTGGAACATATGAATTGTGAGTAATAAGAGCAGTGTCGTCAGCAAATTGGAGAATATATGATTTGGGATCAAAAAACTTGGAATCATCTTGGCAATAGTTGTATATGTCCCTGATAAGGCATAAAACATCCCGACAAGTTTTTAGGGATTTTTATTTGAAGTTGTCGTTCTTGTAGGTAGTTATTGATTAATACTATCAGGTAGTGTGGACAATCAAGTTTCCAAAGTTTAAGAAGCAATCCAGAGTGTCATACACTGTCGAATGCTTTGTTTATGTCCAAAAAAACTGGGGCACTTCGATGATCTGTAAGCTTCGCTGTTTGTACATTTGACGACAGAATTGGTAGAGTTGTGGAACGTCTTCGTTTGAATCCAAACTGATATATTGGAATGTGTTCTCCTAAATGTTGTTGTAGTCGTTCTTTTATAATGATTTCCAAGGTCTTGCCGAGCCCTGGTAAAAGTGTAATTGGTCGAAAATTATTGACTTGGGAATGGTCTGAGTTGTATTTGGGGATTGTTATTATTTGTCCCTTTTTCCAGATTGATGGAAATATTTATTGCTTAAGGCAAAAGTTAAATATTTCTATAATTTTTAGGTGGGTATTATATTCAAGAAATCTTAATATTCTTTTTGTGACATAGTCATACCCTGGTGATGTTGATTTACCTAAGCTAATTAATCTAAAATATCTGGCTTCATATATTCCTTCGGCTTCTTCTTCTCCTCCTGTTTCGAAAAACAACTCGGCCCACCTTGTCACACTTAAAAGGTTTTCTTCACTATATTGCTGGTCATCGTCAAAGGTATAAGCTTGGTGAAAATAATCCGCAAAAACATCAGCTTTTTTTTTGTCATCCTTTATGTCTTGTCCATTAACTTTTAATGTGGGTATCGTAGTTCGTGGTTTGTATTTAGTTACTCTATTTATCTGGTGTCAGTTGTTTTTTCCGTCCTGTTGATTTATATCATTGCAGGTTGCAATCCATTTCCTTTCTCGATACTGTTTAATCATATTCTGTATGTGTAATTTTTGTTTTTGGTGACTCTTCTAGAACTGTTTTTGATAGCATATCATTAAAATCTTCAATAAATGTTTCTGAAATTGATGTGTTTCTGTTTTTCAGTAAAAATGCACTAAGTTTTTGGTTCAAATTTGTTGTGTTGCACTTATTGGTATTAATTTTGTAAAGTTGTTTGTCTAAAATTGTTTCTTTGAGATCTATTATTATTTCAAAAATCCAGGTGATCCGATCCAATGTCTGTAACAGTCTGGATACTTATAATGTTATTATCCAAATTTTCTGTGTATAAAATCAGATCAGGATTATTGCTCATCATGAATGTAGGTGGTGTAACTGCCGTCTTAAAAGTTGAGTCATCCAAAAAAATCTTAATTTGTTTTAGTTTTGCCTTATTAACATTGAAGTCTCCTACAATGATGGAGTATTTGAATAATGCTGCTTTTGTGAAAATTGTCAATTAGGGCAGTTGAGTGAATATAGTACAGAAAAAGATGTAGGTAATAATCTAAAAACGGAACTGCTAAATGGGTGGCTTTATTAAAGTCAAAGTCAAAGTCAAAAAATAGCTTTATTGCCGTAACTTACAAAGTTGTTGACAAAGCCATACCTACTCAATATCTAATATCTAAAAGGTCGATAGTTACAATAAAACTTATTCCCAAGTACATACTAAAAACACACCAGTCCATAGAGTAATATAAAGAAAAAAGACGATATAAAAAGTAGAACAATCTTCACAAACACACAACAAAGATCTTCTTGCCTCCATAAATTATGGAGCTTCTAACTAGCTCTGAGCGTGGAATGGGTAACCCAAGGGTGTGAGTGTGACGCATATTATATTGCCCACCTTTAGATAGCTCACTCTTGTATTTCTTAAAAATAAGACAAACCGTCTCCAAAACAAATATACAACACAGAGTCAAAATGCCATGTCTTACAAATAATGGACGACATGAATCGCGAACATTTGCCACACATATATCTGATTGCCCTCTTTTGCAAGACAAACACAAAGTTGAACAAGTAGTGAGCACATGAACCCCAAAACAAATACAAATACCATATCGAAGGTGGGATTCGACCAAAGCAAAATAAGAATTTCTGGCGATGGAGAAGTCCAAACTGTTAGAAATTACCCTGAGGGCATAACAACCAGAAGAGATCTTATTGGAAACATTCAATATATGATCTTCAAACTTCAAAGAGTTATCTATTGATAAGCCCAGAAATTTGTTCAAGTTGGGTGTTGGAATCAGTTCACCCTCCAGATAAATATCCTCCACAGCACACTTAAAATTTAAAATGTTGGTTTTGGAAACATTAAATGATAAAGAGTTTGCATCACACCACCGCTTTATCTTCACCAAATCTGTCCTAACATTGGATCTGAGATTATGGACATCCGAATCATGCCAGAGAATGGTGGTATCATCGGCGAAGATGGTGAATTTTCCCGCTATCGAAAGGTGCGAAAGGTCATTCACATAAATCAGGAACAGAAGTGGCCCCAAGACAGAGCCCTGGGGAACGCCGACCCTCACGCTCAGACAAATACGATCGAAACCACTCCAACGTCATGCCCCTAAATCCATACATCTCTAGTTTCAACAACAGTATTCCGTGATCCGCGCAATCAAATGCCTTGGACAGATCACAGAATACTGCCGCAGCAACCTCTCCAGAATTCAGCCGGATGTACAGATGTTCGAGAAAGTCGAAAATGGCATCGCTCGTACCCATCAGCTCTTGGAAGCCAAACTGTTGCGCGCTCATAAGGCCATGTATCTTCATGAAAGAATCCATCCTCACCTTAACCAGCTTCTCGACCACTTTAGCCATGGTAGGCAACAGTGCAATGGGACGAAAGTTTGAGGGACTGTCATGGTCCCCACCCTTATGAATAGGTACAATCACAGCCTTCTTAAGACAGGCCGGAAATCTGCCAGAAAAAAAGGAGGCATTTATGGCCTCAGCCAGAACCTGCAGCACCTCAAATGGTAAAGCCAGAAACACCCTCAAGGACATCCTGTCCCAACCAGAAGAATTCTTACTCTTTATATTAGAAAAGGTGTCATGAATCTCAAGGGCAGTGGTAGGTGTAAAAAAGAATGTTTCAGCCACTGAAATGTGATTTAAATAGTTCCTAGGATCGTTCTTTTGAGAAATGTCTTGCGATAATTTTGCGGCTATGGAACAGTAAAATGAATTGAGATCGTTAGCATTTAAAGCGCTAGAAATGGGAGTAGTTTTATTTTTCCCTCGTAGGTGATTGACAATTCTCCAGGATTCCTTTGACTTATTGGAGGATTTCAAAATTCTAGTCTGAAAATATGACTTATTGGCAAACCTTATGGTGTTCCTGTAAATGCTGCGGTATTTATTAAAATAGGTGACAAAATTAGCATTACTTATGGCAAACTTTCTTATATAGTGAAGACAACGCATATTTTTTCCCGAAACACGCAAAGCCTTTGCATACCATGGTCTCCTTTTTCTCTTCTTTATTTTTACAAGCGGAAAGGCCATGTTAAATTTGCCCTGAATGACGGAATGGAACTCTTCCAGGGGATTCTCTGTAGCTAAAACACTATCCCAGTCTGCCTGACCGCAAAACAATGTAAATCTTCTAAAGTTCTTTTTGGTGAAAAGTCTACCATGCCTTGTGTTACCCGCTCCAGTACCAGAGCCAATCAATAAGGACCATGATACAGCCGCATGATCAGACAACCCGGCATTAACAGTTGTACATTTAACTTCATCCTTACTGAAATTAGTGCACACATAGTTTAAAATAGAGGACGAAAGCGCCGAAAACCGAGTTGGCTTAGAGAACGTTATTAATTGCCGGCGGATTTCCTTGCGCATTTTAAATTTAGGATTTATTTGAACCAAACTACCTCCTCGAACATTTAGGTTAACTATATGTCCATTTCGTTGTGTGGTGTTCCAGTTTCTATAGTTTGTGTTGCTGTCGACTTTAGTTTTTGTTTCTACAAACATCGTGCATTTATTTTACGTTCTTGAATTGTGTAATTTATTATATTTTTTTTAGGTAAGTACCTGTTTAAGTTTACATACAATATATTAAGTGTTTGAGACATTTACTTGTTTTCCTGTAGTTGGTTCCGTTGGAGCTATCTTGCTAATCAAACATTAATATGTGTAAGCGATTACCTGAAAAATTTGCACATGTGTCAATGTTGTAGAGTCTTTTAAGCATTTTCCTTAGTTTGTTTATAAGTGCATCTCTGTCAATATTTTTTTCTTTGTTGATTTTTGTTATGTATGTGTTTACTATTAAATCATGAATTGTTAATGGACTATGTATTCTAGAATTTTTGGTCACTGAATCATCTATTTCTGCAGATCCTTTGTTGAGGGTTTTAATTTATGTGTTGGGTATACCTTCTATTGGCTTCACTGGTCTTTTGGGGCATTTTAAAGACCATGCATCATGGTCTTCTGCTCCACAAGCAGTACATCTTGGTGGTAGTTGGGTTGAACATTTAAGTTGATGATGAGTCGATTACACTTGCTACATTTTATTTCTTATTTGCATTCTTCGGTGGTATGTGTGAATTGGTTGCAACGCGAGCATGGCTGCGGAATGGGAACAGGTGGGGAGCTTGGGTAGACTGGATAGTGTTGGTGTTTATAGAAAAATCCTTCGTTTAATAGTTTCTCAAAAGATGTAACACATCCAGTAATTATTCGTATCATAAAGGTTGGCTTGCCTGTAGCACGAGATATGATCCTTTTGCAATATATATGTGACACTTTAATGTTTGTTAACTGTTGGCATATTTCAGTATCATTTAGTTCTTGTTCAACACTTTCGATGACCACTGAATACGAGTTAAGCAATGCTGGATTTTGTTGGAGTGCTGGTAATATTGAAGGTTGTGTAGTCTGATATTTTGTTATTAAATTTAAACTTACAAGCTTTTTTATGGTTGATAACAATTTTTTTTTTCTAAGTTGGATTTTAATAAAAGGCCCATTTTTGTTTTTATAATGACTTCATCTCAGGGGATGTTCTTTTTCCCAAGCATCTGATATTGCCAGTCTATTTATGTTCTGTGTAGGTTCCAAATAAAAAAGTTGTTTATATTTCTTTCCATTTTGTAGAATAGTTTTTGTTTATTTTGGGTGCACTTGTACTGGTTGATTGTAGTTGTTGATTTGCATTAAATGTGGTCATATTTTTTGTTGGTGATCCTTTTTTGTATTTCTTAAGTTCTTTTTTTGATTAATGTTTTTTCCGTTTTGATTTTACGGTCTGAAAACCTTCACTGTCGGAGTCGCTTGATATTTCTACCTCACTGTCGCTCATTTTCCCGCTCGCAATTTTTTTTGAGGAAAATTCCTCAAAATTCGCGGCTGAAATGTTTTCCATAGATAGGAATGTGCGAATATTGATTTTATTTATATTTATAGAGTTTAAAGGTATTTAGATAAAGAAAACACTTTTTATCGGACTATTTTTTGCTCGCGTCTGTACCGGCCGGCAGTCAGATGTGAACTGTCTTATGGAAATATTTAATTTTATCACTCGAACCACGTTTTGATATCTTAAAAATTGGAACCGTTTTCCAATGACAGAAGAATCTTATTTTTCGACTTTTGAATTTGTGTCGCGCAATAAGACACCATCGGGAAGGTTCCTTCTTTAAAAAGTGCCTTTTTAATTATTTTTGACCGAGCTTCGTTTTCCTTGTTTCAATAAGATTTGATAGTGAAAAACTTCAACTCAAAGCAAACGAACTGCAAACTGGTACTGCAACTTATAGAAAGGCAGTCAAAAATCTAGCTTTGCAAATTTGTTTTATCTTTTATTGTTATTTATAGGGTATAATATATTGCAAAATGTAATAATTGTTAAATTTGTAAATAAACATATTTTTGAATTGAATTGGACTGTGACAATTTGTAATTTGAAAAATGTATTTATTCTGTCTGAACTTTGCTCACCCACTTTTGATGTTTACATACTATATTTGATGAGATAAGTTAAATAAATTAAAGTAATATGAATAATGTCTTATTCTATCTAAATTAGGTGACAGAGTTGAGCGTCTTCTTCCGCTACCAGAGGACCGATTACCTCCAGGCCGCAGGCATTCCCCTGATCGTGATCGCGGTGACCGCCGGGACGGGCGTGGTCATTCTGTTGACACTAGGAAGTCTAGTCGAAACAGTCCGGATAGGCATGACAGAATGGAGCGCGAAATACATGATAGGGGATATGACAGAGATCGGGTCTATGAAAGGGAGCATGATGAAAGGAGCAGAGAATATGGAATCGCCGGTAGAATGAGAGATGACAGGAGGTAAGAACATAATTAGATATATCACAAAGGAACTTATGCTCAATAGAATTCCGGCTCGACACAAATAAATCATTTATAAATAATTTCCAGCATTACATGATACGAAACACTAATTCCATATAGGTAACTGATGGAGGACGATACATAATGCCAGCTTGTTACACTTAAACGTCACCCAAAGTTGATAATAATATATATAATTTTGAAAATTAGTTACTTCAATTAAGAACACTTTAAAACTAGCTTGGCCATTATTCTATCTATGTTTTTATTTGTGGGCAAACGGGTTCGGTATTAATTTTACCAGAAGTAGTGTTTCGTATTTGTGAATTTAACCGATTGTAATCGACAAGCTTTTCTGCTTTTCTTATGAGTGATCTCTGGTCGTCAAAAACGCTGCTACCTCTTTCTTACTGTTTTGATGGCTTTATCAGAGTGCAATTTGTTTTTCATATACTCAGACTGCTTGTTTAGGTGCTTCTTTATTACTGTGGGTATATTGACATCTTGTTCTAATTATCTGTCTGCACTGGTAGTTCGTTCTAATTTTATCCCCCTTGATGTTTCCACCAGCTTCAGATCCCCTGGAAATTCCGTAACATCTATTAAACGATCAAGATACATGTGAACTATTTGAGTCCGGCTCGGGATAACTCTTATTTCTTGGGCTTGGGTTTTGTTACAGTTCTAATAAATAACTCCTAAGATACACGTCACAGCGTTATCGAAAGTGACTTAAATTTGAATTTCTCTTTAAAATACAATTTGACTCGGATTTAAGGCATTTGTTGGCCATAATGTTTCGCTTGTTTTCGTTTGAAAGCGCACACGAAAACGTATCACTAAGTTCTCTTCTCGAGAATTTATTGAAGTGAAAACTTCTTTAGGTGCGTTTTGCGTTTTTTTTTTGTGGGGGTTGAATGAGACCGAGCCGTCACGCTCGGATATGTAACGTCATGCGTCACGCTTCTTCTACTGGCATGTTCCCGTATAGGTAGAGGGCCGACATTTTTAGGGGATGTAGCCGGGGTAAAAAGAAAATCCTGGACGAAAACGGAACCTCGTACCCTCCTCCGTTTGGTCAGGGGAGGGGGGAAAAGGAAAAACTTGAATAATTAATTTCAGGAGAACGGGAAGAGATACGGGGTCGAAATTTTTATGGTAGGTGCTACGAAGGCTCGGATCGAAATTCTGACCAACGATGACCACGCTTGTTGAAGTTTTCACTTCTGTTGTGCGGTCTTAAGCACACACCATTTTTTTTTTAAGGAAATGATCACTTTTTTGCAATAAATTGTTGTTAATTATTGTACAGGGTGTCCCATTTTCGATGATATTACGGGGTATCTCACTTACAAGTAAAGATAGAGAGTTGCAATTTTCGCAATACTTTGCTACTTTTTGTGAAAAGAATGATGGTATAGACAAAATTTTCATAGCCCGCTTCGTTTCTGAGATACAGGGCGAAATTGAAAATATTGCCCCCCTGGTGTCTCCGTTATCCTTTAACATATAGCAAAGCTAAAAAATTGCTCTTATACAGTATTTTACGTAGAATCTAGTGCCGTGATTAGATTTTTGCTTTGGGCTGTCTATTTTTAGCTATAAATCAAACTTGTATATTTTTTAATGGAACACCAACAAATTTTATAAGCTTTATAAAAATATATAATACATTATATGTGTTTTAATTAATAAGCTTAAAATTCATAATTTCACAAAATGTGTCTCTATACGACACTCTTGTATTTTTTTTATGGAACACCCTGTATATTTTTCTCTCGTTTGATTGGAAATTTTATAAGCTTTATAAAAATATATAATACATGATATGTATTTTAAATAATAAGCCTAAATTTCCTAATTTCACTAAATGTGTCTCTATATGACACTCTCGATGAGTATAGTATAATTGTCTTTTAAACAACGGTATAAGG
This sequence comes from Pissodes strobi, assembly GCA_016904865.1. Lineage (NCBI taxonomy): Eukaryota > Metazoa > Arthropoda > Insecta > Coleoptera > Curculionidae > Pissodes > Pissodes strobi. The sequence continues at coordinate 268,484 of MU182660.1, read as the reverse complement.
ATTAATTAGTAGGCAGAGATTATTAGAACAATGGAATGGTCATTTTAATTGGCAAGATCTGTCAGTGGTAAAATTTATATTCTCTGGGTAATATTGTATTTTTTACGATGGCTGAAAATGAAAATTATGAATATTTTGAAAAATATGACATATTAGTCTGCTTTATACAGAGCAATGAAAACTTCCGTGAAGCTTCCCAGCAATATTTTTTCAATAAGTTTGTTTGAATATTTATTTACCTTTTGACGTATTTGTTTTTTTTTAGGTATCATTTTAATTTATAGATATCCCGAAAAAAGGCAACCTATTCTTTTAATGTTTTCCGACATAAAGAAAAAATTTATAGATCAAGGAACGTTGCCTCCGCCCTTACCGCGATTTTCCTTATTATAGGTTTTTGGTAGGGGCCGGATAAACGTTCCATGTTCTCATTATTCCGGAAATCATGAAATGACCAGGTTGTCTTCTTTCAGGATATCTATAAATTAAAATGATACTTAAATAAAAAAATAAACCCAAATAAGTTAAAAGGTAAATAAATATTCAAACAAACGTATTGAAATATAGCTGAGAAGGAAGCTTCATGGGAGTTTTTATTGCTCTGTATAAAGCAGACTAACATGTCATATTTTTCAAAATATTGATAATTTTCATTTTCAGCCATCGTAAAAAATACAATATTACATAGAAAATATAAATTTTGTAAGTGACAGATCTTGTAAATAAAAAAATGATCATTCCATTGCTCTAATAATCTCTGCTGAATAATACTTATACCGTTGTTTAAAAGATAATGCTTATACTATACTCATCAAGGGTGTCGTATAGAGATACATTTTGTGAAATTATGAATTTTAGGCTTATTATTTAAAATACATATCATGTATTTATATATTTTTGTAAAGCTTATAAAATTTCCATTCAAGAAGTTTGATTTATAGCTTAAAATTGACAGCTCACAGCAAAACTACTGGACTGACTACGCCACTGGATTCTACGTAAAGAAAATGTATAAGAGCAAGTTTTTATCTTTGCGATATGTTAAAGGATAACGGAGATACGAGGGGGGTCCCAAAATGCATTATTTTAAATTTCACCCTGGATATCAGAAACGGAGCGGGCTATGAAAATTTTGTTTATACCATCGTTCTTTTCACAAAAACATAGCACGGTATTAAAATAGAGCATGTTATGAAGCCAACCAGAGTAACTAGTACAAGCTCTTCTACCTTGGATTATGTGTGCTCTAATGTTGAAAACTAAAACTAAAATCTACTTTCAGCAGCAGTATTTTGCGACTTGTCGAAGGCATTCGACTGTGTCGATCATCATTTGTTGCTCCAGAAGCTGGAGGTTTATGGATTTAGGGGTATAACTCTCAATTGGTTTAAGTCCTACTTGCATGGCCGTAGGCAGTCAGTGTCATATCAAGGCAGGCTCTCTAACTCAATGCCAATAAATTGTGGAGTGCCCCAGGGCTCCGTTCTTGGCCCTATCCTCTTTTTAATCTATATCAATGATCTTGCGTCTATTCTAATCAAGGGAATTGTTAGGCTCTTTGCGGATGACACTTCTATTGTTTGGCGTGCGAGTGATGTTGGGGTTTTGGAGAAAAAGATCAATGCTGATTTAGTTCGCATAAGAACCTGGTGTAATAGCAACAATTTATCATTTAACACACCAAAGACTAACATGTTGAGCTTCAAGTGTTCTCTGGCTAATATTTCGTTTGGCGGTGACCAAATACTTCCTGCTGCTGGTGCCAAATTCTTGGGGGTGACACTGGATGAGAGTTTGAAGTTTGAGAAGCACATCAAGGCTCTTTCAGTTGGGCTATCCTCTGGTTGCTATGCCTTGAGAGTGCTTTCTCACCACCTGGAGCCACCCGTCTTGAGATCGGCTTATTTTTCTCTAATAGAGTCACGCGTTACTTATGGTATAGCTTTCTGGGGATGTTGCAGTGCTGCCAGCTTCTCTTCAATTTTTATCTTGCAGAAACAAGCTATTAGGTTTATGTTTAATATGTCATTTCGGCATTCTTGTAAACCTATTTTTATTTCACAAAAGATCTTGACTGTTCCATGTTTGTATTTGCTAGAGAGTGTTTGTCTAGTTTACAAGAAGTATTTCAACTCTTTGGATCATGTCCAACCATATCACACTAGGCAAGTGAATGTTGTTCCTTTATTGATTCCCCGAAGTGCTCTGGTTATGAAGTCCTTTGTCTACTTTGCTAAAAAAGCCTTTAATCACCTTCCCCTAAATATTAGATCCTCTAATTCTTACAGAGTGTTTAGAGGGAGGGTAAAGGAATTACTTTTGAGAAAGGCTTACTATGATGTTGCCGAATTCCTTGATGATTCCCTGTAAAACGGGCGCGTGTTGTTTATGTCTATTTCATCTTTTATTTTTATTTGTATATGTAAATTTTATTAACAAGCTGTCCGTTGTTGGACTATTTATACCTATTTTCTATTTTTTATGTTCCTTGTACTTGGTACTTGGTACTGTATTTGTATAATTTACTTATTTGATCCTTATCAAACTTTTTTTGTACCTATCTAAAAAATGTGTATGGTTAGCTTTGTAATTGAGAATTTTATCTTTTTATATTAAAGCTTTTTTGACTTGACTTGACTATTACGAAGACCGCAACTCTCTATCTTTCCTCGTAAGTGAGATACCCCGTAATATCATCGAAAATGGGACACCCTGTAGAATCCAGAAAACACCATGTAATCAACATGCACAACCTAACCTTGCTTGTGTAGTGTTGTAAAATGCTGGAGAATTTATTTTGGAGAACGTTCTTCGACCACGCTCTATAATAAACGAATGAACAAATGTTGAGAATTTGTCATATGGACTTCTTATTTTGCTGACCTTAACGTTATTTAAATGATGCGTTCCTGTAAGCGTTACAAAAACAAAGAGTTCTTAAATTTATGTTGTGTGCTCAAATGTATTATCCAAGCTGTCTGAAACGTATGAGTGACGTTGTAAAACTTGACGGGTACAAAATTCATTGTTCAGCGGCCTGTCAAGCCGAGGAAGATAGAAGAGACGAAAAATATAAAAAAAATAAGAAAAAGCTTGCAAGATAAAATAAGAGAACTTATGGAAAAAACTAAACATATGGAGAGTTTACGTCGTAGCAGTTCGATTTTTGATCAAGAAGTTAAATTTGTTGCTCAGCTAGAAAAGAAAAACAAGCAGATAAAAGAACTCTTCGACAAAGTTAAAGAATTAAAATTGACAGAACAAGAATTACGGAAGAAATTGCAATAACAATATTAAGGAGTTGACGCAAACTAATGGGAATATGATCGTGACTATCGAAACTTTCGAAATCAAAAACCAACAGCTGGAGACCGAAGTTAAAAGAATGCAGCAGTCGCTATTAATCATGAATTCTAATCAGCATAATTATCATGTTCCAAAATCAGCTAAATCACCATCAGATCTTAACAAGATCACTACCCAAAAACCCAGAAGAAAACCCCAAGTTTTAATTATTGAAGATTCTGCTAGTGTCAGGGGCTGCAGCGTATGTTGAAATCCTACACTAACGCGAAATTCGATATGAATAGTCAGGATAGGAATATACTTTTGGTGAGCGAGCTAATAGAGGAAGCTTTGATTTTTAGTGGGTCCTTTTGTAAGGATGATTTTATTTTTATCTTTTCAGGTCGTGAAAATGCGTTACGAGGCATGCTCTGTCATCAAAAAGCAATGTAATTGTAATTGGTTCGCCATTCGCTTAATATCGGAAAGTTTTAAATATTTTTTTTTATAATAATAATAAATTTATTCACAAGTTTGTCAAATTTGTATATGAGTCTGAATGAAGGGGAAGTGACTGCGGCAGTCTTCTGTGATTTATCAAAAGCTTTTGATTGTGTGAATCACAGGATACTGCTGCATAAGCTTGCCCTCTATGGATTCAGGGGTAGAGCACATGATTGGTTTGGATCATATCTGTCGAATCTTCAAGGGTTGGAATATGGCGTGCCACAGGGCTCTGTTCTGGGTCCCGTTCTGTTCTTGTTGTACATACATGATTTTGCAGATCTTGACGTGCAGGGTAAGTTTACTGTGTTTGCAGATGACGCCACAATATTGTGGCATGATGGGGATACCAATAGTTTAAAGGATACTGTTAAGTGCGACTTAAAAAAGATTAAGACCTGGTGTGACGCCAATAGGCTTTTTTTTTAAATATATCGAAAACCAGTGTAATGTCGTTTGGAAGTGAACTTGGGGAGATTCGTATGGGTGATGGCTTGCTGAAAAACGTTACTGAGAACAGGTTCTTGGGACTGTGCATTGATGGCCGGCTTAAATTTGAGTGCCATATTGGTTCCCTAAGATCACGATTGGCTTCAAATTGTTACGCCATCACATCAATCTCTGACCAATTTAGCCCTAGTACAGTCAGATCCTCTTACTTCGCTCTAATCGAATCTCATTTACGGTACGGAATTTGTTTCTGGGGCTCATGCTTGGGGCAATTATTTCAGAGTGTGTTCGTTCTGCAGAAGAGAGCTGTAAGGTATATGTTTAAGGCCAGAGTGCGTGAGTCTTGTAGACCTTTGTTTTTCGAACATGGAATTCTGACTTTGCCCTATTTGTTTATTTTGGAAATGGTATGCTTGATTTATAAAAAGCACAAGCCTCAATTGGTAACTAACCATGCATACGGGTTAAGGGACCCACACAACATTTCACTTCCAATACCCACATCCTCTAAAATTAGAAACTCGCTAATATTTAATAGCAGGAAACTGTATAACCACCTGTCCCAAGGGATTAGATTATCCCTAATCTAAAAACATTTAAGAAAACAGTTAAGAATCTACTGTGTACAAGAGCTTACTACGGGGTGGATGAGTTCTTGAAAAATGTATTTTAATTGTACTGTTTGGTTTTTGACACTGTGTTTTTATTTTATCTTGTCTGTAAACATTTTATGTTTTTGATAATTATGTCATTCTTGTTTGATATTTTGAATTAGAAATTATTGTGTAAGAATAGCCTGTAAGTACTTAGTATTGATTAGGTTGTGTGCACTGATTGACAGTTGGTTTTAATGACTAGACCATAGATTTCTTTTACCTTTTTTTTTCTCCTCAGCTTTGTCAATGAATTTTGTTCGAGACAATACAGCATATTTGAATTTGTCCGCAACGATAAAAACGATTCTGCGTTTTTGACAATGGTTAGCTTTATGCAGGTAAAGGTCTACACACGAGTCTGTGTCTACGACGTAGCGGGCAGGGGGAAGTTAAATCGCGTTAGACGCGCCTAGTCATAGGCGTACTGCATCTATTATTATAAATGAACAAAACATATCTGCAAAGAAGTAATCTGAAAATCTTTTTAAATTTGGCCAAAACTAACGAAAATATAAACAAATTATAATCAACCCATACCTCCTTTTAAATTCGTTATTTTAGTTATCCTCTTCGTCTTCATCCTCATCACTATCATCCGTATCAGTTTCGTATCAACACGCTTTTACCGCACTAAAAAATATATATTAGGTTTGCTAAAATGCACGTAGGTAACCAAAAAGCATGCCACGCATTTTAGCATACCTAATCGTTAAACAATGAGAAATTACATTATTTTATACTTTTTAGTCAGTTAAAAGCGTGTTTTTTACGTTTTCTAAACTATAATATATTTCTTACTTTTTAGTAATAATATTACGTAATTACTTTAACAATTACTATAACATATTTAGCTTATTAAAACTACAAAAAAAAATTGTCTGTGCTCAAGACCACACGATATAAGTGAAAACTTCAACAAGCGGGGTCATCGTTTGTCAGAATTTCGATCCGAGCCTTCGTTGCAGCGATACGGATTAGAGCCCCGGTCCCCCCATATGGTCTAAGATGGCCCCCACGGGGCGCACCTACCATAAAAATTTCGACCCCGTACCTCTTCCGGTTCCCCCGAAATTATTTATTTGTTTTTCCTTCTCCCCCCTCCTCTGGGGGTTTTCGTCCAGGATCTTCTTTGTACCCCGACTACATCCTCTGAAAATTTCGGCCCTCTACCTATACGGGAACATGCCGTTTTCAATTCCAAATAAAACTTTTCTATAGTTCGCCTAACAATGCCAAAATCGAAGTCTCCGACCTTTTCCACTGCAGAAAGACGAGATCTTTTTTGCCAGGAGATGACAGCAATTGTTCCGGGTTGTTTTCTGTCCTTTCCACATCTTCTCTATGAATTTTTTTCACAGCACCCACGCTAACTCCCGTATACATAGCGACCCTCTCTAATTTACCCTTAAGTGGCAATTTAAATGCATTATTTTGTGATTCCTCATCACACACCTTATATACATTGGCAATTATTTCACGTGTCTGACTATGAAGGGTTTTACCACGAATATAAGGATTTATTGTCTGTTCCATCCTTACTATCACCAACACACAATTAAAAAAACAAATACACTAAAAAATCACGACTTGACGTCAACGGATTTATAAAAACATAAATACTGTTGTACAGTGCACGATACGCCAATGACTGAAGTCCTCCGCTGCATAATAATGGCTTCCGATGGCACGACGCGCGCGACAGCCAATCCTAGTTACAGCATCCACCTCCTTGCTTTTGTTTTGAAGTATGTTGCCACTTTTATGAATTGCAGGTGTAATAATGATATGATTTTAATATAGTGCATTCAAATAACATTATTAGAGTAAAAGCAGGTTTCAAATAATATTAAAATATTAATAAAATCATAGTTTCTAAAACATATTATTACTTATTTTCGAAGATTAAATCTTTAAACTGTTATATATCAGTGTATTTTATCTATAAGTACTAAAATGTATCAAAGTTGACAACATCGCAAAACTCTTATAAGTTTTTGCCCGCATTCCTTTCACAGACACAGTTAACTGTGTCGACCTTTAAGAGAAAGATCGCGTTTTGGCGAACCAAGCTTTGCAAGTGATGGTATCTCAGTTTTAATTGGAGGTCCTAGCACATTGTATAAATGATTATTTTACCTCGAGTACATTTCCGAGCTGTTTGAAGGTGTTGGCCACTCTACAAAGAGGGTGATGAGGACAGCCCCATGAACTATAGGCCGATTGCCTTGGCCTGTATTGTCAAAGGTTGTTGAGACAATCACAAAGAAAAGAAGTGGCATTTCTGGAAAGGCACGGTCTCTTAAGCTCAGAGTAATTTGGCTTCCAAACTGACAAGGGAACTAGTGACGCTATATTTGCTTTTCTGAAAAAACTTTACCTGGCCTTTAATGCGGCAATTTTTTGTGACTTCTCAAAAGCTTTCGATTGCGTGAGTCACGAAATTTTGTTGCAGAAGCTGCCGTCTTATGGGTTTAGGGGAACTAGTTTGAACTGGTTTTGATCCTATTTGAGGAGAAGGCTTTATCTTTATTTTAAGCTTTTTATCTTTAATGATAGCGTGTCAGAACAACAAATGGTGAACAGCGGTGTTCCACAAGGCTCAGTGCTGGGACCGATTCTGTTTTTGATATATTCTAATGATATTGGGGACTTGGAAATAGCAAAGAAATTTACTATTTTTGCCGATGATGCAACAATACTTTTGAGCAACCGGGAACCTAATGCCCTGAATTAGTCTGTAAATGATGATTTGGTTAAGATTACGGAATGGTGCTGTGCAAATATGTTTTAATGTGGAAAAGACTGTGTGTGAATTAGACAATGTGTATATTGAACACCTTGTAAATAACTTACAAAGAACAAAATTTATGGGAATTTACATTGACGATAGTTTGAGGTCACAAATCAACATATTGAAGGCTAAATAGTCGTCAAATTTTTATGCATTAATAAGTCTCCTCTGGGATACAGATTTTTTTTTCGGGGAGGATGTGCTGGATACCTATTTCAGAATGTCTTTGTTTTGCAAAAGCGAGTTTTATGGTGTGAGGGCAGGAGATTCTTGCAAGCCTTATGTTTGAAGGAAAAAAAATTAATTTTGCTTTCGCTGTATATATTAGAGACTGTATGTCTTCTTCATAAAAAGTTTAGATGCGACATTCGGAATCCGGGTGCTGCATATAATACTCGCCAGTGTTTTTATATTAAACTCCCAATTCCCTCAACTGCTAGAGTGAGAAACTCTCTAGTCTATGGTAGTCGCCAATTCTTTAACCATCTTCCTCAAAAACTTTAAGTGAGAATTGAAAAACTGCTCATTGCGAGAGCCCATTATGATGTGAATGAGTTCCTTAAATATCAATTTTAGCTTGCATATGTTCGATTGTCTTCTATATGTTTAATTATAATGTGTTTTAGTTTTAACTTAAATTTGAAATTTTTAATATTTACATGCTTTATATTTTAGCTATTCAAGCTTTGTCAATAAGAATCTTTCTTTGTACAATAACGCATACAAAACGAGAATATATCTAAAATCTTGGCACACAGATAGTTTCAATAAAAACATTCGAGCACATGTCGACAAGCTCTTCGCAAAAAGTGTCACTTTACTCCTAACAATACAATGTACTGTTATTTGTTAAATTGATGGAACAAGATTTACGTATATCATATTTAGTCAATAAGTAAATATGGGTTATCTTACACATTGTTTAATTCGAGTTTAATTTATTTATATATAGGAATCAAATTTTCATAAACATGTTTTAATTTACTGATTCATTAGATTGGATGATAAAAGTTATGAAAGCCCTTACGATCGAAGTCGTCACGAAGATCGGCGTTACCTGGAAATGGAAGACCATTATAACGAAGGTCCAAGAGACGATAGGATTCCGCTAGACGGGAGAGATTATGTAGATGACAGAAGAGATCCAAGAAGGGAGTTGTGGGACATAAGAGATGAGAGAGTTGATATTGAGAGGTAGCTATACCAATACTGTAAAAATGAAGTACTCTTAAATTCGACAATACGTAGCGTGCGATACTTCTGTTGCATCCTCGGTTAATAATAGAAACTATTCCAATTTGACTTCAATTTACAATTATACAACACAATTGTTGATTTAAGAGGTTTTAAAAACTAGTTTCCTTTACGATTGATGGAGGACATAGAATAAGCCTAAAGAGATACAAAGTTAGCTAAATTCGTAAGAAATTTCAGCTTGTTCCCCCATGCTTATTGTTCCAAGGAGATAGTTTGAGTTTGTGAATTTGTGAAAAAGAACCTAACATTTTATATAATGATTTATTTTGCAAACTTTTTTAATAATCCCATTATTTTACTGATGTAGTAGCTACATAATAGAAGCCTAGTCCGAATGTGTTCTTCAAGAGCTGTATGCAGATGTATTTAAAATTTTTTATTGTAAGTATGCAAGTATAATGGTTATTGGTGGAGCACATGATGGCTATGCTTTTTACGGGGGTCACTATTAAAGGACTGCCTTGTGTGACCTCTCAAAGGCAGTCGATTATGTGCCATTAAATTCTGTCATAGAGGGGGTCAGGACAATCTCAGTGAACCTGTAGCCTGTAGCACATAGTATAATGTGCTTGCGCCAATATGGAAGCGACCATAGAATTACTGTGGTGCTCAATTTTGGGCAATCTTCTCTTTCTCATTTTTATAAATTGACGTAAACAAAATAATATCAAATGTATGCTCAAGGATGCGGTTGTTATCTTGGTTAGTTTTGATAGAGATCTGCTTTACGTGCTACATACCACGGATATGGGAGTTGCGGTTGCCGAATGATTGTTTTCGAGCGTAAACATGTCAATAACCCTGAATAATGGCTCCTAAGGAGCCATTATTCAGAATTATTGACATGGCAATGCAGAATTTGTAAAATTCTTGGTTGATTCGATAAAGGCAACATAACTGCAGGAGAGTTGTCAAAAAGCATCTTTTTTGCTAGGATCATTCCATTCTGAAATGCACACACTTGCATAGTTTCAGATACAATCCAAACAGAGATTATCATGCTTATCGAGCTAGACTACGCAACAATATCAGATTTGATTACTTACTTCACTAGTTGTAATTTTAAAAATAATATTGACCACAAATTAATGAGTGTATGGTAATATTGACAAGAATTGTGCTGTAATAGGCTGTTCTGAATAAATATAAATAAATATACTTCTGATTCATAGATTATCTTCATGATCTGCTGATTCAGTACATAATAAGGCCTAGAAGCCTCGACTACCATTATTTAAGTTGCTTTCAATATATTGTTGAAGGTTCTATGGTATTCATGTTAAGATTGCAATTTGATATTTTGACAGGAATTTAAATATACATTATGCTCATTATTGTTTGCTTTCCTTTTTAAGATTGATTGGTGCAAATGATTTTGTCGAACAAGGGGAGGAACTTCATGCTCCAGTTACTTGCTTAATTCGATACAAGCATCTGAACATATCTGCACAGAAAATAGTTTGTCATAATAATTGTTTTTGTTTTTATATATTTAAATTTTATCTGTGTATGTATGTGTTTTGTATTTTATATTTGAATGTCATATTCAAGTCGTACTGTAACCCCCATACGCTAAATAAATAAACAAAAACTATCGAGGTGCAGTTGGCATTCGTGCATATAAACAAGCTTGGCCAGTCAAGTCACTTGATATAACATTAAAAAATTATCTTTTGAGCAGTCATATTTGAGAACTAAATGTTTTTCTTTCCTTTTTGATTTTCACACATCTTTATAACTTTTTCCTGAACTTGCATAATATGAAAGAAATTCTTTGGAAACACACATGTGATCTTTTTTTTAGCCCCCTAGACAAAACTTGAAATTACCAGGGTTGTTAAGTTTTTCATGGACCGCCAGAATTTTTAACAAGAACAAATAAATAAGCATCAGAAACTGTTAAAAATATCACTTTATGTTTTTCTAATGGATCGCCCTATAGATATATAGTTTGCTAATCGTTACTGATTAAGAATATAACCAGGTTTTATACTTCTGTCTTAATTCTATCTAATTAACTGAGAAAAATTACAAAACCCGCTCCATACCATGAATATGATAGAAAGAAAACGCTTTAAAATAATGTGTTGATCAAAGGCTTTGCTTCTCAGGAAGCCTTGGTGATAGAGGTATCAAAGTTCTGCGATTTTCACTTGTTTTATTCGACGTTAAATTGTAATATTTCAACTTTGGTAATAACTTTGTGCTAGCTCTAAAAATAAAAGGGCACGGGGTGCTCCAAAATACACGATAAAACTGTACGAGAATTTTGAAAAGATGCATTTGTAATTTTCTCCTACATTTTTAACTTACAAGTAATTTCACTTGTATGTATATACATGACCACATTTACGTGATTTTACGAATCCTTGGCTTAATAACAAATTTTATTTTCATCAAATGTATGCTTCCAAAGAACTTCTGCTTTAGTATATTGTCATATAAAACAGACTAGCGAAAAAAAAATTGATTAAATGCTTCGATACTAAATTTTTCAAACTCATATTACTTTTTCTCTACTCTGTATAATGGTAAAAAAACAGTAAACAATTAACATAAATTTCTTTATTTATAAAAAAAAAACAGGTAAACGCAGTATATACACATTGACATACTAAAAAATAATTAATTACAATTCTTGATCGTCTGAATATTAATATGTACAAAAAATATAAAGGTTCTGATGATATTTACAAAAACAAAAATAAGGTTAAGGAATACGAAAAGCTATTTACTCAAAAAACCGTTTGCTGATCGTCTTTTTAGCGTTCGCAGCTTCGTTAGCAACCTAGATTTAGTTCGCTTGGTCGGTATAGGCTGCCGTTTCGATTTCGAGACGCTACTTGGCTCATTTTCTTTATTTTCTTCCCCATACTCTAGAGAGGAGAGCTTCCTCTTTCTCGTTTCCTGATCATCCTTTACTTTTGTTTTCGGATCATATTTCGCCTCGATAGTTCCATTCTCTTCGCACTCGTCAAGTTCCTGGACCGGATGTACTTCTGCTATAGTCTCCGTAGTTGTTGAAAGCTGGGGTCTTCCAGCCATGGTAAATATGATCCTATGATTGTGATCATGCATCTTTCTCTTAACCTCATTTACTTTTGTTTCCGAGTCAGATTTCACCTCGATAGTTCCAGTCTCTTCACACTCGTCAAGTTCTTGGACCTGATGCACTTCTTCTATAGTCTTTGTAGTTGGTGAACACTCTAGAGAGGAGAGCTTCCTCTTTCTCGTTTCCTGAACCTCCTTTACTTTTGTTTTAGGATCAGATTTCGCCTCGATAGTTCTATTCTTTTCATACTGGTCAAGTTCTTGGGCCTGATGCACTTCTTCTATAGGCTTCGTAGATTGTGGAAGCTGTGGTCTCCTAGCCATAGTAAATATTATCCTATGATTGTGCTTATACAACCTGCTAATCAGTCCGTCTGCTCCAAAGTATGCTTTGGCGGGGCATCTATCTTCTATGCACTGATACGACCATAATTTTTCACCTAGCCACTGTGTCATCTCAAAAAAATCGTCTTCAATTCTCACAATGTCTTCCATGACTCTCTCTGTAAGCTTGAGACAAGTTAACACTCTGAAGTTCGCTCTACGTTTGATACAATATCTGCTCTGGTACTTATCATGAAAATGGGGATAAACAAGAAAGGGGTGGTATATTTTATTTATGAATATACTATGGGTACAATATAATTATTTTATTGCCTGGTAAATCAATTCAGTGCCGACGGCGACTTAAGAGTCAGGTAACAGGGCTGTTGTTCTGGGCGGCCTAATTACTAATATAATTTGGTCATTGATAAAGAGATAACATGATGGTAAAATACATTAAACTACAGTAAAAATTGTTGCGTAAATTTGTTTTGATATTTACTTCACTAAGGTAAATAACTATGAAATATAAATATTTTCTTTCAATGGTAGTGGACATATAAATAATATTATAAAAATACAATTAAGAATATTCTGTTGATGGTAATTTAAACTAAGGTACTTTAATTATTTTTCTATAAGAAAATTAAATTATGAAGAATTAATATTTTATTTTATTCCTGAGATTATAGTTACTGGTTGTATTTATGCTTAATGGTATTAATTCAGCATGAGTAACAACGTAAGTAAGACAAAAAG
>MU182660.1:206626-225407 GCA_016904865.1 Pissodes strobi | reverse complement strand
TTATATGCCCACTACCATAGAAAGAAAATATGTATATTTCATAGTTACTGAAGTATATATCAAAACAAATTTAGGCAACAATTTTTAATATAGTTTAATGTATTTTACCATCATTATCCATGACTAAATTTTATTAGTAATTAGGTCGACCAGGGCAACCGCCCTGTTACCTGTCTCTTAAGTCGGCGTCGGCTCTGAATTGATTTACCAGGCAATAAAATAATTATATTGTACCCAAAGTATATTCATAAATAAAATATATCACCCCTTTTTTGTTTACCCTAATTTTCGTGATAAGTACCAAATTTTAGGTAGTAATAAAATGCTAATTTAGGTAGGTACTTAGACCCACTAGCGGATATTGTTATCAAACGTATAGAGCACTTCAGAGTGTTAACTTGTAACTTTAGTCATGGAGGACATTGTCAGAATTAAAGACGATTTTTTTGAGATGACACAGTGGCTAGGCGAAAAGTTATGGTCGTATCAGTGCATAGAAGATAGATGCCCCGCCAAAGCATACTATGGAGCAGACGGATTGATCAGCAGGTTGTATAAGCACAATCATAGGATCATATTTACTATGGCTAGGAGACCCCAGCTTCCACCATCTACGGAGACTATAGAAGAAGTGCATCAGTACCAGAAACTTGACGCGTGCGAAGAAAATGGAACTATCGAGGTGAAATCTGATCCTAAAACAAAAATAAAGCAGGTTCAGAAAACGAGAAAGAGGAAGTTCTCCTCTCTAGAGTATTCACCAACGACGGAGACTATAGAAGAAGTGCATCAGGTCCAAGAACTTGACGAGTGTGAAGAGACTGGAACTATAGAGGTGCAATCTGACCCAAAAACAAAAGTAACGGAGGTTAAGACAAAGATAAAGATGCATGATCACAATCATAGGGTCATATTTACTATGGCTAGAAGACCCCAGCTTTCACCAACTACGGAGACTGTAGAAGTGCATCAGGCCCAACTTGACGAGTGCGAAGAGAATGGAACTATCGAGGCGAAATCTGACCCTAAAACAGAAATAAAGGAGGTTCAGAAAACGAAAAAGATTAAGCTCTCCTCTCTAGAATATGGGGAAGAGAATAAAGAAAATGAGCCAAGTAGCGTCTCGAAATCGAAGCGGCAACCTATGCCGACCAAGCTAACTAAATCTAGGTTGCTAACGAAGCTGCGAACACTAAAAAGACGATCAGCAAACGGTTTTTTGTGTAAATAGCTTTTCCTATTGTCTCAGAAACCTCATTTTTGTTTTTTTTTGTAAATATCACTAGAAGTTTTGTATTTTTGTGTACATATTAGTATTCAGGCGATCAAGAACTGTAATTAATTATTTCTTAATGTGTATATACTACTTTTACTTGTTTTTTTTTTTTTTAATTAATAAATGCATTTATGTAGATTGCTTATTGTTTTTTAACATTTTACAGGGTACAGAAAAAGTAATATGAGTTTGAACAAATTAAGTATCGAAGCATTTTATCTATAATTTTTCTTACGCAAGTCTGTTTTATGTGACAATATAGTAAAGCAGAAGTTCTGTGGAAGCATACATTTGAAGAAGATAAAACTTATTAAGCCAAGGAATCACGCACATGTGGACATGTATATATAAATTAAGTTACTAGTAAGTTAAAAATGTAGGAGATAATTACAAATACATCTTTGCAAGAATTCTCGTATAGTGTATTTTGGACCACCCCTAGCGCTTTTATTTTTAGAGCTAGAACAAAGTTATTACCAAAGTTGAAATATTGCTATTTGACCTCGGATAAAACAAGTGAACATCGCAGAACTATATGCTAACCCAAACTATATATGCGCAGGGTGATCCATTAGGAAAACGCAAATTGACATTTTTAACAGTTTGTGATGCCCATTTATTCGATATTGTTAAATATTCTGGCGATTCATGAATAATTTTACAACTTTGGTAATTTCAAGTTTTTTCTAGCTATAAAAGTAAAAGCGCTAGGGATGCTAACTCAAAATATACGGACGATCCCTATACAATAGGGCTAAAAAAAGAGATCACTTGTTTGTTTCCAAAGAATTTCTTTGAAGCTATGCAAGTTCAGGAAAGGTTTGTTTGTTTGTTATAAAGGTTTGTGAAAATCAAAATGGAAAGAAATACGTTCAATTCTCCAATACGAATGCTCAAAGGATAATTTTTTAATGTAATATCAAGTTTTAATGACTTGACCTGTCGAGTGTGTTTATATGCAGGAATGCCAACTGCACCTGTATATTTTGTGTGCAGATTTGTTCAGATGCTTGTATACCGAATTAACCAAGTAACTGGAACATGAAGTTTCTCCCCTTGTTCGACAAAATCATTTGCACCAATCAGTCTTAGAAAGAAAAGCGAACAATCATGAGCATAATTTATATTTAAATTTCTGTCAAAATATCAAATTGCAATCTTAACATATGAAGATAATCTATGAATCAGAAAAGGGTATTTTTTTATATTTATTCAGAACAGCCTATTACAGTAGGATTATTGCCAATCTTACCATACACTATACACTCATTAATTTGTGTTCAATATTATTTTTAAAATTACAACTAGTGAAGCTTACATCGACGACAGAGCCCCATATGTGTCACATAGTTGACTTATCTGAGGAAAAATTGGTAGCCATCACATATCATAATATTATAGAGTGACTAGAAAACATGAAATTGAAATTCAAATTAAAATATTTACTGAAGTAATTAATAATGCAATTATCTGAAAATGGTACAAAATGCCTAAAATCAGTTAACTTATAGCATTTCAATTTAAAACCTTTCCAGACAAATTTATATGCCATGAATACCGCTCTGTTGCTAAGAAGTTTTTAAATTGTATGCTTAAATATTAGTAACTGGTGCTTGTGGTAATTTGTTACGACAGAAATTATGCATAATTCACAGCCATACAGGTACCTACAACTTATTTCAAGTAATCCAGTCTGATATTGTTCCGTATAGTCTAGCTCGATAAGCAAGCTATTCTCTGTTTGGATTGTATCTGGAACTATACAACCGTGTGCACATAGAAGGCATTCTAGAGTGGAATAATCCTAGATATATTCCTCAAAAAAGATGCTTTTGACATCTCTGCTGCAGTTACGTTGTATTTCTGAAATCAACTAAGAATTTTGCAAATTCTGCATTTCCAGCCGGAATCTCTCTAAAAGTTATGATTTAGGGTTATTGACATATTTATGCTTGAAAACAATCATTCAGTGACTGCATTCCCTTATTCATGAATGCAGCAGGTAATGCAGAGCTCTATTCAAACAAACCAAGATCACCACAGCTTCGAGCTTATACACTTGATATTATTTTGTTTTTGTCAATTTATATAAATGGCATCCCAAAATTGAGCTCTACAGTACTCTATGATCTGTGTTCAGTTTTACTGACACAAGTACCTCACAATTTCTATCGAACACATAAGTATCCATCAGGTTCAATCATATAATCAATCTAAATGTCTTAACTCCCTATGCCAGAATGTCATGGCACGTTATCGACTGCCTTTGAGAGGTCACACAAAACAGTTCTTAGATAGTGACCCTCCTCAAATGTACTAGCCATCATGCGCGCCACCAATAACCATTATACTTACATATTATTTCACTAAGGATTTGTTATATAGTGCTAAAAGAATTGATATTTCAAGTATTACTTATAAGAACACATTTCGAATATGCCTCTATTCTGTTGCTACCAACTGCAGCTGCAAAGAATTATTGGAGAAGTACTTATACATTTTATAAGTATGTCAGGAAATACGTATAATGCTTATACATATGTGGTTTCATATAACAATCTTATTACTTTAGGTCTAAGAAGAAAAATAGACACAGTGATGTTCATAATATATCGTATTATATTATCTTGTATTATAAATAATGATAATTATAGGTGCTGTGATATAATCAATCTAATTGGCTTTGGTATGGTAGGTAGGTAGAGGGGTAGCTCGGCAAGATTTGCCCTTCAACACGTGGACCACAGTTGATCTTTTGTGTATATTAAGCGTTATACCGTTGATCTTAATCCTATCATTTGTGTCCTTTTAAAACCCTGACATCTGAAATTAGTATAATACAATTCTATTATGATGATTATAATCAGTTGTGTTTGCTTGAAATGAAGCTGTATTTTCAGATCTACGCGCAAGCCTTCACTATATAAATTAAAGCAGATTTATCTTTCGAAATGTGCAATGAGCTGTTGCTCTTATCACGTTAATATGGCAATAAAACACTTGTTGCTTGAAAACTCTTCCCAGCTTTATATACAGGGTCTGCCCAGATTTGGTTACCAAATGGGGGGGGGGGGCTTTTTTATTTTTGATTTTATGAGAAAAAGTTATTCTTCATAAAAGTTGTTGCTTCGAAAAAAAGTAATTTTGACAATTCTAAATTAAGGATGTTATACAGGGTACTTAAAAAATACAGAAATTAAGGTTAAAAAAAACAAAAATTTTGGAATATCGGAAAACCTGCCGAAAAAATAAAGTTCCTATTAAGGCAAAAATAAAAGTCAAATACCATTTTTTCCAAAAGTGCTGAAAAAATTAAGGCCAAATTTAAAAAATGAGGATTTTTCGTTATTTTTTCACTAATTGTCATGAATTATCTCCGCAACAATGCACTTTCGGAAAAAATGGTATTTGATTTTTATTTTTACCTTAATAGGAACTTTATTTTTTCTGCAGAAGGTTTGCCGATATTCCAAAATTTTTGTTTTTAACCTTAATTTTTGTATTTTTTAAGTACCCTGTATAACTTATCCTTAATTTAGAATTGTCAAAGTTAGTTTTTTCCAAGCACCAACTTTTATCAAGAATAACTTTTTCTCATAAAATCAAAAATAAAAAAGTTTCCCATTTGGTAACCAAATCTGGGCAGATCCTGTACAAAGCCCTACAAGAACATTTCAACTACAATTATTTCACATAGACCTTAGGAGACTTCTGCTGAGCTTAAATTAAAAGTCAGACACGTTACTGTCATGAGCATCAGTATAGATTATTTCCTCTAATCTTCTTTGGAATGTCAACGCGAAATAATTAGTTTTTGCGGAATGTCAATCTCGCTAAGATCAAAACTATTTATCGACACATTTGGTTTCTTATATTCTTTAGCGTTAACCTGAATTTTATTTTCTTAAACAGGGACTTTAGTGCTAGAGGCAGAGGATATGGCAGACCAGATGTTCGCCCACCGGGCCCAAAAGGTCGCGGTGATTGGGTTGATCCAGAATATCCAGAACATGATTGGGAGAATAGAGGCAGAAGGCCGATAGATTGGGAGAATCGAGATGGTAATTTTTGTTTTTCTTTATTATCATTTATATCTTATTTAGAGATAGAGTTGGGCAATTTTAATGAATTTGAAAGAAATATACAGTGTGGCACAAAAGTATGGAAACGGCCATTTTACTCAGAAGCCCCTTTATCAAACGGCTTCAAATTTGGGATATAGGCTAAACAATGAGTTTGCAATGGTCAAAAATATTTTTGACAATGCAGTGTTGCCGCTTCTACTAAAAAGTAGTAACAGCTGTAATATTTTAAATTTAACACCCTGTATATTATTGCATATTTGGATTGTGCGAAAAAGTCTAAACATATTTCATGAATAATGTCCTATACCTCTAGCGGTTTTTGACATATCGACAGTTGAAAATCGACCATTTACCAAGTTTGACAGCTTGTAAAATCTAAACGGCTAAAGATAGAACAAAACGGTTTGCACTTTCCTAAATTGGTTTTTCATAAGCTATCATATGACACTAACTTTAGATTTAACCAGAGGTTAAAAAATGGCGGATAAATTTAACCTCTGGTTAAATATGAAGTTGTGTCAACGATAGCTTATGAAAAATCAATACAGGAAGGTGCAAACCGTTTTGTTCTATCTTTAGCGGTTTAGATTTTACCAGTAGTGTCAAACTTGGTAAGTGGTCGATTTTCAACAACCGTTAGAGATAGGTATAGGACATTATTCATAAAATATGTCTAAACTTTTTCGCACAATCCAAATATGTAATAATATACAGGGTGCTTAATTTAAAATATTGCAGTTGTTACTACTTTTTGGTAGAAGCGGCAACACTGCGTCGTCGAAAATATTTTTAATGAATGCAAAATCATTGTTTATGACTATATCCCAAATTTGAAGCCGTGTGATATTGGGGCTTCCGAGTAAAATGGCTGTTTCCATACTTCTGTGCCACAGTTTTTTAAGTAAAACTTTCATGCCCTACAGTTACGCGCATTAAAAGTAGGACACTCGATTTTTCCCATTGTAAAACGAGTGATTGCGCACCAGCACATACCTGCGTCAATGACGAGGTTTGTCAAATTTGACAGGAAAACTTAAATAAGCCGCAGTTATCCGTTGTCGAAAAAACTAGAATAATTACTTTGTTTGAAGAGGGTTTGCCAGTAAGAAGTGTGGGTGTGAGAGTTAGGAAACCGAAAAGTACGGTGCACAATGTTTATGTGAAATGGCGTGCGACACAGAACGTCGAAAGAAAGGCAGGTAGTGGGGCTTCCAGGACGACAACTGAGGAACAGGACAATAATTTAATTCGTTACCTCGAAGAACATCCTTTCCGAAGCGCTTCTGACACAAGAAACGATACAGGGTTTCCAGCTTCTGCCAGTACAGCGCGTAGAAGAGTTAAACGTCTCTCTAATTTAAGTAATCGTTCTGCAGCCAAGACACCTTTTCTCACTAATGGTAAGAGCAAAGAATTGGTTGGTGTTTGGAATATCTTGTGGCGGACGTAAATTTTTGGCAAAGAGTAGTTTTCTCTGATGAAAAAACCTTTCAATCATTTTATAATGGCGGTTTAAGAGTATACAGGCCGCCGAGGTCTAGATATGAAGAAATGTACACTCAAAAAATTGAAAAGTCCGCAAGATTTTCTGGCAATGTTTGGGGTTGCATGGGAGGTTGGGCAGGGCTGTGCATAAGAATAGACGGCAGGTTCAACACTGAACAATATTTGAACATTTAGAGAATGTCATGCTTCCAAACGCCCGCCCTGCGTATCCGAATGGGTTCGTGTTTCAGCATGATAACTGCCCCATCCACACTGCTCGCCGAGTAACAGAACGGATTGAAGCAAATCGGGTTGACTTGTTACCTTGGCCAAGTAGGAGTCCTGATGCTAATCCGATCGAGAATGTTTGGGGACTGATGGTAAAAAAATGTCAAATTTTAAACCCGAAAACAGGGAGGAATTATGGACAAAAATCGTGGAAGTTTGGAACAGCATAATGACTGAGGATTATACTCAAAACTTAGTGGCTTCCATGCCCAGAAGAATCTATGCTATTCTGGAAAAAAATGGTTCCGCTATAAAATATTAATAGTATCATTATCTATCTTATCTATTTAGCGCTTACGTTTTTTTAAATAAATAATTGTAAAAACCAAGTTCAATTTTGTGTTATTCAATAGGGACTTTTGTTGATTTTATATTTCACGTTCACGATATTATTGCTTAGGGTTGTGGTCACTAAACTCGCTGGAACATTATCACTCTTTGTAGAAGAATAATAGTTAAAATAATTTTGTGAAAAAGCGATGACAAAGTCATAAAACATAACCTAATGAATGTACGTCATATGGACATGCCCTATTAGCAGGTAAAAGTCTGATTTACCAAAAATTGAGAAAAATGACAAGATCTGTCATGGGGGTGTCCCAGTTTCAATGCGCACGACTGTACATGTGTTAATTAACAGAGCATGCATAAGAATGGTGCAGCATGACTATGAAAAGAAGCAGTTAATTCCTGGAAAACCACAAAAATGCGATATTTGTTCTCTGGTCGTTTGAGTGAAATCCTCATTGAGGTATTATAAGAAAGGAGGCGCTGTTAGCATTAAATACGGCAGTCAAAAGCGGTATCATTAGGCGTGACTTATGCCGGCACCAATATGGCGGCATACGCAGAGTCGGACTACAGTAATTTATTCAAGAAATATTTTCTACCCTGAATATAGAGAGTAATAAATAATTTCAACTTTACAATAATTTCGTTGACATTATTTGCCTGATTTATTAAGGTTATTTCCGAGACCAATGTACTAATTTAAAAATATGTAATAATTAAAAACATTATTAGGAGAGGTATATGGACATTGATTCCATTATTATTTAGGAAGTCCAAAGATTAAGAAATAATGATTACAATTTTGTAGAAAAAAATAAAGACCCTAAATGAATATATATCAAGGTATATATACTTGATAACTTAAAAATAACACATTTTATAATAATTATTTACAATTTATTGCCCACTAAATAATACAATTTTGTTGCTTTTGTGTCGCATACTAGCTGCCTTCTTTTGGTTTGCTTTATTCTTAGAAAGATAAATCATTCGAATATTTAAATATCTTTTGATAATGCAAAAGAGACCTATGATTATCTAATACAGCTTGGTCAAAACTATGTATGACAAGGTTACTAAATACATTTGATGTTACTAATTCTCTTAAAATTAAGTTTTTTAGACAATCTATGGAAATCTTGGCAAATCCTACTACTGAGATTTTATTTTTTAAAACCTTCTCACACTTTAAACATATTTCAATAACATCCATAGAAGGATATTGTAATCCATTTTTGTTTGTTATATCTATAAATGAATATAAAAAATTGTCCCTATTTATGTTAATTAAAGAACTTAAACATTGCTCGCATACATTTTTTTTCTTCAGATAATGAACTATATAACCTGCAATGTATACAATGATATTTTTTGCATATGGAGATATAGGGTCAGGTAAAGAGTCATGACCTTCCTCTATACTTGTGTAATCACATTCAGTAAAATCGGAGGCAGAATATTCCTTGGAGGTAACATTTATTTGATCGACAGGATTAAGTTTGAGAATGTTTAGTTCCTCCAGTGGAATGCAATTTCCTCTAAAACCATATTTCACTTCTACATGGAACAAGAGCTTTTTGTATGCAGCTTGGAACTGCCTTGCTGTCGGATTGTTATTGTAGCCACCTTGAGCTCTTATAGAGCAAAAGAACAATTCTAAGCAATCCTGTGACAATTTGTATGTTGGTAACAATTTTAAATGTTGTTTTACAATTAAATTTAAGTACAATATTTTAACACTGCTAATGCATACTCTTAAACCTAAAAACCCTGTGTGTCTGTTAGTATTTAACACTGAAGTACCATTTGCACAAGTCTTTAAATCTTTAATATATAAGTCTGCTTTATTTAAAAATGATAATATGAAATCCGCATTTTTTATTGATGACGGTTTTTTATAGGAAAACTGTAGTAGATTCCTAGAATTAAGAATGTCAAACAAATTGTTCATTATATTTACGAACTCCACTGTTCGGCCAACATTTTTGAAATCATTCAACATTAATATTTGCTAACAAAACTTTAACGCATTGGCCACACTTTCACTGAAAAGTTGTGTTGCGAGCCGAACCTTCATTTTTTGATTCTTAAATTTTATATGTTGCTCCCTCATTTTGTTGGCCAAATGAAATGCTTCCTTATCTTGAAGCTCATGCAGTTTTTTAAAGAACCTCCATTCAATAAGCTCGTTGTCTCTATTCACGATTGATCCTTTGTCACCCAACGTATTCCTTACAAGTTTGATCGTGTGACATGGATCTAGCAGTACAACAACTTCATCGTTACTTGTTGGATGTTGGAAACTTGTTTTTAGCGACATATGGTTCAAACTGCAGCCAGATGGTTCGCCATAGTCAAGTTTGTAGGGGCCCCATCAAATGTCAAGCTGACTACTTTTATCTCAGCTTCGAAACATTTTTTCAGGCATTCTTTTACCAACCCCATTCTTGATTCTGCTTTTATTCCAGCTATTAGGAAATATCCTACTGCAATTTTCCAACTTTCATTAACACAGTTGAGGAGGAAAACTAATACATTACTAGCTATGGTCTCCTGGGAACCAGTTCCCATATCTACATAGCCATATGATTTTCCTTGGCTAGGAACCCACTCCTCATGCTGCCTAATGGCCATCTCATCCATGGCCAATGAACAAATAATTGTACTCTCTGAAGAAGCATCAGCTTTCAATTTCAAGGCTTCAAATGCCTCACTAGTGAATCCAGGTAATCCACTGATATTCTGGTAACACCGACTGATTGTTCTGGTGTGAGGCAAACAAGTATTGAAAGTCCTCCTCACATATTTATAGGCTGCTGGTGAGTAATAATGCAGGGTAAGTGCAAAGACCTTAAGTTCATCTGAATATTTTTTTGGCAGCGTCTTCGTTAAACTTTTCCTATACTGTCTTAAGTAGAGCTCCTGAGGACCAGCAAGCTTAGACATCAACATTAAGGTTTCTTCCTCCATAAATTTTCTCTTTTTCAGACCATTTATGATTCCCTTTACGCTGGAGATTTTCTTTTCTTTTCGAGCTAATTTCCTTTTTAATAAGGTTATCTTAAGCTTTCTTTTTGCACTCACTCTCTCCATGCATTGCAGTTTATTCAGCAGTTTTCGTTCTCTTGCCGATAACTCAGTACTGCTTGTAAGGGGGGTCGTAATGTTCATTCCTGAACTTGCAAAACTTGTTCTCACAGGTGGAACTGATATGGGAGTTGCCGGCTGAATAATGCGTGTTTGTACATTTAATTTCTTTGTCAAGCTAGGGAATGGGTCGGTTATATTGACAGCAGATTTTATTGTTGGATCTGATATTATTCGAATTTTGGGAGATATCAATGAATCTTGTTGCTATCTGGCTTCACGATGTGATGAAGTACTCGGTACAGCATCACTGATACTCCCAGCCGGTTGAATCCCAGAAGCACATGGTACGTCGGTGATATTGAAAACAGCTCGGGAAGCAGGTCGCAACCCAATCTCAACGGGGATAGATATTTCTTCCTGCAAAGGAAAAACAATAATTCTGAATATTTTGTTTCCAATGATTTTCCAAGGAGTTGGGCCTTAGGCCCTAGCAAGTTTTCGGGCCCCACTATGACTTTGGCTCCCACTTGATTTTTTTTTCGATTTCGAACTGAAAACATTAATTATAATGTAATTTTTTATTCAGATTTAAATTAAGTATAAATTTGCATTAATTTTAATAAAAATTAGCAGATTTTTACCTTGTCTGTATTTTGTGCTGGTATATTTTTAATAAAATGTTTTTTTATCAGTTGTTATTTTTGTCTAATAAAGACTAGTTTTGTTTTGGAATTCAGATTATAAAGATGGCGAAACAGTATCCTGATTTTTTTTATCGAGGAAATGTATATTTTAAAAAATATTCTTATAATTATGTAGTTTTTTTATGTTGCACATTTGGGCCCCACTTGTCATTGGGCCCTAGGTCCGGGCCTAATGGTAAAACAGACCCTGCCAATGATTGTAGTTATATTATGTAGTTTTCTATTACTTTCGGTGACTTGAAAAGATCAGGGATTAAATTTTGAATCGCACTTTCTTAGTAGATACTTCAATCTACCCTCCAAATTTAATCTTTCTAAGTCAAACGGTTTGGACTCGGCGAAAAAGGGGTGGTTTTCACCCTCAAATAATAGGTGAGATCGTGTTGGAAAAAAATGTTTTTCTATGAAAAAAGCAAAAATAAAAATTATGGATTTGGCCGTTTTTCACTATTTTTTGAGCTTCCCTCTCATAAGTGGAGATTTTAAAAACCCTTTCGTAGTGGGCGCTTACGTTATGGAACAAATCTGCCTCCATATTTCATCTTTCTATGTCAAACCTTTTGGGCGTAGTTTTTGGGACAAATTCAACTAAAAAATAACCACGTTTTTTTTTTAATATATGTTTTTTGTACTTTTAGTGTCAAGTATGTTTAAGTATACCCTGCTTACCAAAAATAACACACCATATTGACCATTTTTTTATTTTTTTCTTATATCGGGCTCCAAAAAATTATTACTATTTTTTAATGTCTAGGTGTAATTTACTAGGAAACTAAAAGTTTTAGGGAATGTCTTTTATGATCTAGAATTGTAATAGATTTTACTTTAAATATGTTAATTTAAAATTTACTATCTTATAGACCTATAAAGAAAATAATATCGACCTACCACTTTTGTGTATATTTTATGCTGTTAAAGTTTGAACATTGCATTACAATATGAAACACCCTGTATCAATTAGATTTAGCGATTAAAATATTATATTAAGATACTAGTTTTAAATACCATATTTTATCTCGCGAGCACGAAATTAGCAACGACCCGCGTGCGGGGTGTTTCCTAACGTGCGAGTGCGCTAAATGTCTTTTAAAACGTGTATTTTATACTATTTTTTCTATTTTGCAAAATGTAATATTTTGAAATAGTTATTTGTGTATTTAGAGCTCAAAGTAACGGATTGCCGCTTGAGAAAGAATGTTACTGCGCGACGCGTAACGGAGCGCAGTAATATTTCGAAAACGGCAATCTTACTTTGCGCTCGAAAAACACACGGAACTTTTTCTACAGCCGCATTTTCAAAAATTAAATGCACATTTTTCTCTATACTTATTCTGAAATTTGCAAATAACTGTCAGTTTGACATATTATGTTCGGGGTTCGGGCATATTAGAACAGGAGTGCCAGTAACAAACTAACATACGCACGACTGTCATTTATTTACCTTCGGTTTCCATGACCATTCATAGCACGCTAGACGGAAAGAGTGAGAATTTTCTTTTCCATGTTCGCGCTAGAGTGCAAAATAAGGATCCACGGCATTCGTCGATTTTGCGATTTCATTTCAATTTAGTAATTAGTTATTTTGCGCGCGCCTGTAGAAAAACATTAATTTATTCTATTCTCTATCAGCACTTGAGCTGCCATCTTGTCATTTTTGACGTCTTTAATACTAGAAATCCCATTGAAAGCGGTGTCGACATTTTTGTTAGTGGGCCTTGACATTGAGCAATTTTGTTAATATCATAGCAACCAGTCAATAAAATGCGTGTCGAAAAGAAACACGCATTTGCGTATCGTTTTTGAACGCAAAATAGAAAATCTTTATTTACCTTGTTAAGTGTTGAAACAGCATCTGGATTTAAACGGACAATACATTGAGATGTTCTATCAAAACATTCTTCGGAAAAATGTTTCGAACACAGCACACTAGAATTTGTAGGTTGCCAGTCTCTTCTATTTACAAAATTCACCCAAGCTTCTCGACGGATTGAATTTTTTGGAAACCTAAAAATCAGTATTTCCTTTAATATAATGCTAGTTATAAATTTCAAAGGGGAAAATATGAAGAGAGGGAGCTAAAATTTTAAAATCCTAATTAATTTTTAATTTGTCAATAAATATTTAAAATCATATGTGTATACTTAACATGCTTTACCCATATAATAATTGTATAAGGGATACCCTTTTTTCGGTGTGTACATTTCCTTTCAGGCACAGTATTTTATTGTTTTCCAAATATTATAGCACAATAATATAATCCGGTCCTGAATTAGGTTTACACTCACCATTGTTTATAGTAATAAAGACAATGCACTTACCTATGATATGTAATTCCAGCTGATTTCTGTTTATCAACGCGTGTCCACTGCAACAACTACGCACTGCACATGAAGACATGTTAGAACTGTCCAAATGTTTTTCAAACTCCACAAAAATAGTCTTTAAAATTAAAACGGCATGTAAAACACAAACAACTAACTTGACAATACTTGACACATTGAGGTATTATGGCTTGACAGAAATCCGGCACCAATATGGCGAACCCGAGACCGTTTAGAAGCGTCATGCGTCGCCTCCTTCCTAGTAAATACCTCAATGGAAATCCTTTTGGTGCTAGAGAACTTGAATAATTTATACCTCACATACCATAATTTTCATTGAACATCTTGGCAACAGTGGGTTACACTGAGTCAAAGAGCAGGCTCTATACGCTATTAATTTAAAGTAGCCAGTGACATTTAGGGAAGGCATGTTATCAACTGCAACTGTGTATGTTTCTTTGAAAGTTTTAGGTAATCTGTAATCAATACTAACTTCTTCCATCGTCTTTATTTAGTTGAAATGTCACAGCATTTTGATTGGAACCCATGTTTAATCGTTTTAAAGTGAATGCTGATTTCAAACCTCGAGGAGGATCGTGGAGTCTTCGACATTTTTAGCTTCTTTCGCCTACCTGATGTAACACTAGAAGCTCGACGTTCCCCATGTTCACGCGTGATTTACTTAAAAAATGTCTAGTCTTTTGAATGAAGACTTCTTCGTTAAATTTTCATTTATTCTAATATTGTTCGTTATGAACTACCATTGGATATGG
Organism: Pissodes strobi; assembly: GCA_016904865.1. Lineage (NCBI taxonomy): Eukaryota > Metazoa > Arthropoda > Insecta > Coleoptera > Curculionidae > Pissodes > Pissodes strobi. Next base: position 211,094 of record MU182660.1, on the reverse strand, counting down.
TGTTGCCTGGGTCATGCCGGACCTTGATGTTGCTCTACTCCGTATTTCTTGTGTTCTTAAAATCCCAGCTGGAGACCGTCTTGTTTCTCTAATATAAAGCTCGCCACACTCACTTGGTGTTTGATATTAATTTTTCGCCATATCTTCCTTTTGGTAAAAATACTTGGAGTATGTTCAAATTTGAAGGATGTCTTAACATATTATATATAATCTAACAATTCTACGAATTTTCTCTAAAGTACCTTTTACATATGGAATTATTGTTATAAGAGAGGACATATTACTTCTTCCGCAGGCTACTTGTCCTATTAGAAGGCCCAACGCAGTAAAAAACTTCTATAAATGATTTTTGTGGGCACCTTCGGGTTACATGCTGAAATTTTCACAGAATGAAAGCTTTATTATATTAATTCAAAATCCCAAGGTAATAAAAAATCAGAGCGGGCAAAAGGGCATTATACCTAAAAATCGAGATTATTGTATGAACGTATAGAATATTAGTTTGTGAATGTTCTCATATAAAATTGATGTACATTTTTGTACGAGTTATATTTTTTATCATTGCTTGAAATATGCAGATTACATTGGCCCTTACGGCAAAATAAATAAAAAAAATTTAATATCTCCCTTCGAACCTGGGCAAAATCTGATTGAAATATACTCATTTTTGTATTCACCTCGCATTCTCTCCGAAATGAAGGCTCAAATCAAAAATTTTTATTCTTGCAAAAAGTTTGCCCCGAGTTTCTAGAATACATAGGTGCAAGAACATTTTTTTTCTCAATTGGTAATGGAAAAATAGAATTAAATGTAAAAAAAAACTAATTTTCTTCTAGCCGCGACCGCCCGATCTCGGGCGCCTTGAGTACTCTCGCATCTCACTTTTCTCTCACTCGCCTATTGTACAATACAATAAGCGCTTTTACACATTACGGGTTAGAATACTAATAATAGCTAATTAAATTAAAAATATAATATCATTATTTGAATAAAGTCAATGAAGACATTTTCGATTATATTGAAATTTATTTTTTCTTCAAGCGTCAGTAAATCCGTCGTTACTCGACTGTGTAGGCGGCCGTGAAGTTTCGTTTTTCCTCCGCCGGAGCTTTACTTTTCACTTTTCCGCCGGCGGAGGTAAAAGTGTTGTCATAGCAACATAGATACAATACAAACAGACAACAAAATAAGCGTCAACAACTATAAGATTTACTAAACTACAATTCGTATTTATCACTCAATTTGTGACTGCATTTCTAAAAATCACTATTTTAGGAACAAACTGGTTATTATTTAATCGAACTTACTCAATAACTGCTTATCAATACGGAATTAAAACGCAATCGGAGACGCAATCTTAAAAAAATAATTATTGTTGACAGTGTCCACTGACAGCTTTATGTTACATTATTATAGCAACAACCTGTGCCTATTCACTGACACCGGTCTAAGCCGCCTTACGAACCCACTTATCTTTAATAATAATTAGATATTATTACTATTAAAAAGAGTTGTTTTTGCATTAATTTGTCGACATTTGAAGAAAAAAACAGCATATTTTATTTGGAGGAAAAGTTACTTTTCATGGCTTGCTCTCTATTACCAGCCTCACACCGTTCGGCTGTTAAACACGAGCGCGCCATGAAAAGTATCACTTTTCCTCCATATAAAATAATATACTATTTCCTATACGCTGCTAGGTAATAAAGAAGTAGAAAAAAAAATCATATACTTAATGCAACTGCTATTAAAAAAAGGACTTAGATTTTATTCAGAATAAAAAAACTCAAAATGTAAAAAAAAATCTTTTTAATAACAAAATCTATTTAGCTTCAGTGTTTGTATCTTCTTCAGGAATAGATACAATGACTTCAATATTGTCTTCCAGTAATTTTTTTGCATGATCCTATGCAACCTATTTAATTTCTTCTACATGTACAAGCTTTGCTTCCATACAATCTAATAAAAAATGATTTGATTAAGTTTTATTATGTACCTATTTAATCTAATAATAATATACCTTTTTTACATCCACATGCAATAAATACTTTTATATCCAGGAAATGCTGGAAGTGTTTTTAAGATTGGCGATAATACTTGAATATCACCTGCCTCCTCAAATTTCCATCCGCATTCTGTCACCTCTGGTAATAGGAGATTTGGTTCTAAAGAACTGAAGCACACCTTAGTTTGATAATGCGCTCTCAGACTGTGAAATTTTAAACTATTTTTTGTATGGGCTAGTTTTTTCAATTAGTCTCCTTAAAATATTAATTGACGAAATGATTGGATTTGTTGAAAAAAATTTTATGATAAATTTCTCTATGTTATTGAATCTGAAGACTCCTGGACCCCAATACCGTCTAAATAATCGGAATAATTTAGATAAGTTTTCCAACGTTTTATTTTTCCTAATCCTGAAAACTGGCTGGTTGTATCACAACCCGTTAGAGCATAATATGCAGGTAAATTTTTTGCAAATTTTTCCTCTAGGTTGATATCATGAACGGCCACATATCGCATCGAATTTCCTCTTCTACATTTTACCCAAATTCTTTAGAAAGATATATTTTTAAAATGTACCAGAAGTATAAGTACATCAGTGTCATTGGAGTCCACTATGCATCTCAAATACACACAATGTTTAGCAGAGAGTATATGCAACAAAATCCTAGTATCAGCTTCTTCGTGACTAGAGGATAGTAATTTGTTCATAATTGGTTCGCAATTTGTTTTCTTATCAAAAATATTGATAAATCCCCCACTATAGTTGCGAACTTGAAATTCGTTTTATGAGCGTGCTCGTTCAGATAAAAAGTTCGTTAACTGTTTTTTTTTTAATTAAAAACAGAGTGGATAAATAAATTCCACTGTTGTGGAAGAGTAATATCAGATCTGTCAGTAATTCTTTTAATAGAGGTTTCTGGGCCCTTTTTTGGACCAGGTATGTTCTTAATTGATCGGAAAATTACCTTCTACAAAAATTATTAGATTGCGCAAGCAAAGCTTGGACATGCAAGAGAAATGAAATAGGTTGCATAGGATCATCCAACTGCATGGCACAGAGCATTTATGTAAAAACAAACTTACAATAAGAAAAAAAAAATGCTGGAAAACAATACTGAAGTCATTGTGTCTATTCCTGAAGAAGATACGGACACTGACGATGAATAGTTTTGTTATTATAATGATTTTTTTTTACATTTTAAGTTTTTTTATACTGAACGAAAGCTGTTCACCTTTTCAATAGCAATTACATCAAGTATATGATTATTTATAAAAAAAAACTATAGTATTTTTCTACTCATTTACTACCTAGCTGCAGCGTATAGGTATAAATATAGTTTAAAAAAACTAAAAAACACGCTTTAATGATCAATCAAACTAAAAAACAAAAAATTAATATAATTTAAAAAAACTTAAAAAACACGCTTTAATGGTCAATCAAACTAAAAAACAAGAAATAAATATAGTTTAAAAAACTTAAAAAAACGCGCTTTAATGGTCAATCAAACTAAAACACAAAAAAAAATTCTTAATACAGGCAGAAAATAATGAACGAAAAATATTAGTATTATTGTGAAAAAAGCGTGGGGCGCTTTGTGCTATATTTTATGTACATCGAGCACCCCACGCTTTTTTCACAATAATACTAACATTTTTCGTTCATTATTATTTTCTGCCTGTATTAAGTATTATTTTTTGTTTTTTAGTTTGATTGATCATTAAAGCGTGCTTTTTAGTTTTTTTAAACTATATTTATTTTCCACTTTTTAGTTGGATGTACTATGGAAGCATTTTTTTAAACTATATTTTTTATCATCTTTACGATCACAACGAAGTTGCACTTTGATTTAGAAGACATTCAAAGGTTTCCATGTTGATAATGTTGATAATATAAACAGCGATACGTTGTGGTGTTATATTATTTGCGAACAGGTGATATCGATCAAGTCTTATTTACGTTGCGGCAATTCCAGAGTTGTGTTGGTTTCCTCCAGTATGCAATGATCGTAAAACTATACCGCCGTTGCCTAACCCTTGCCTAGAGCTGCGTCATGATGCCTTACCATATAGATACGGCCAACGTTCACAATGCATAATCTAACAGGGTCTAATAGCATTGGCATATGCGGCGGCGGATTTTTTAATCCTGGCGATCCTCATTAGGATAATTAGATAAACTTATAAAATTATTGTATTGTCGTCGGTCCTTGATACAAAGTTTGAATGAAATCTGACCGTTAAAAGTGGGCCAAAATCGGTAACTTGTCCTGTTTTCACACCCTGTATATTAACCGATCGTAACCAAAATCAATAGACTTCGAGGGTTTGTGGACCTCTACCTCTATGCCAAGTTTCAAGACGCTATCTTCAAAATTTCCCTGTTTACACGGAAAAAAATGCCAAAAAACGGTAACTTGTCCTGTTTTCACACCCTGTATATTAACCGATCGTAACCAAAATC